>VYZP01004810.1:9386-31677 GCA_013400635.1 Hypocryptadius cinnamomeus | reverse complement strand
GGAGAGGAGAGGAGAGGAGAGGAGAGATGTTTGCTTAAGGTATGTCAGCAAGATCAGGAAAATTTGAAGCTCTTTGGCTCCCTCAGCTGACATAATTTTCAATTATTTGAGTAAAAGATCTGGAGAATACCTCCAAACATGAACCAAATAGTTTTAAAGCCACTGAGCAACATTTAGAAAAAAAAATACTTAAAGAGATATCAAAGGAGACATCAACATTTTAGATTATTTCTCTCTCTCCCTATATGTCTTCATATTGTGATACATATTTTCCAGGAGAAAAAATTCTTGTTCCTAGAGGGAAAGAACTTGCAATCACATTCCTGGAATTTTTAATAATCCATTTTTCATGGGTTAGCTTTGCATTATCAACTATTCTTTGTGCCAGTGCCTCCTCTCCCGCTGCAGAGCCTCCAGGCCCAGCTGGAGTGTGGAATGCACCCAACAAGTGGCCATTCAAGTATGCACATGCCATAGGCTACTTACTGCATTATATTTGCACCATTACAGCTCTGGCATTTTGCTGCTATTATCAACATGTCTTGTCCCAGTTGCTTTTGAAACACCACAGCAGTGTCAACAAAGACAGCTTCTGTGCACTCCAACACCAGATTTTAAAGGAAGAGTCTGCATTGAAACATTTAACAACTAGCAGTTGCAAATGGCCAATCCAGAGATTATCAGAGATCTTCCTTCAGCTCCCTCCCTCCATCTCTTCCTTCTCACAAAACACCAGTGGAGACTCCCCTTTTCGGAGACAGCATTAAGGACGCACCATCCCGGACTGATGGAAAACATCTCCCCGTAGGTTCTGCATGGAATCACACTGGCTGGCATGGCCATTGCAAAAGCAGCTGCCCCGCACAACCATCTCATAGATGGCATAGTAGTACTTCTCAAGGGGATCACTGTGCCTCCTCCCAAGCAGAGCATCTCCAAGGGTGTGGAGTTTAGTAAAATTGATCCTTAGGTTTGTCAATGTAATGAGATCTGGAAGGAAAGAAGAGAGATCAGGAGCCCAAGTTCAGGCTAAAATGAACAGTATGAAATCTTCAGCTTGAATCAGTCATCCAAGAATTTTCCCATAGTGAAGAAATAATGAAAATTATCCATTATTGGCCAATATCAGTAATGCCTACAGTGGCAGTGCAGGGACCCACTCCTGGCACACAGCTGCATAAGTGTTACCATCCTACTTGGTATGGCTCTGCATTTGCCCAGTCATTGTCTTCATGGGTTCATGTGTACCTCTGGGACTGCTCTCAAAAAAGCAGTGTGGATTGGGCCTGAATCCAGAGGGAAAGACAGTTTAGCTTCATGGATGTGCTCTGCAGAGCTTTGCTGTTTGCCCCCAGAGCTAGAGAACAAGACTGGCCCATTTCATTTATTAATACAATGTCCCTAAGATCTTTAGGTACCTAATTTTCAACATCGACTTACATCAGCTGAGCTGTTGACCCTTTCAGTGTACAAAACAAAAAATACCAGCAAAGTGTCTCTGGACAAAACATGTAGTGTCCATACCTTGGATATATGGCACATATGGATTTTCTATTTCAAAGCTGGGATCCAAAGCTTTTAAAACAACCTGCAAAACAAATCAATAAAGCTCTAGAGATGGGAGGAGCAGCCACCGAAGGGATCAAAGGACAGGCCTCTGCTTTTAGCAGACACAGACATGAGACCTTGAGTTCCACAAATGATTTGAACTCATACAAACAGACACTTGACTGTACCTCGCCTTCAGTGGAGGGCTCGATGTCTGAATATCTTGAATCACAAACAACATCTCCAACACTTTTTGCTGGACCAGAAGATATGTTGGGGAAAGAAGCTGCACAATCATGTGCAAAATATCTGAACACTTTCCAGGTCCGACCAAAATCGGTAGAGCGCTCAACCAGCATTGCTGCAGGCCGAAATGTCTGCAAGAAACATTTCAAAAATTCCCTAAGGCAGCATTAATAAGACACCTCAGGGGTTGTTACATTGATATTCCTCTTTGGAGGATGCTAAAATTTTGTATTTGAGAGTTTATAGGCTCATTACAGGTACTGTGATAGTTACAGGGGTCTCTAAAAAATCCCATTAGAACCTCTCTCTAGCAAAAGGGAAAGGTGACATTTCATATAGATATGTGATTACTTTCTAAGTAAGGAAGTTTACCATAACAATTAGGAATTTAGTACCAAAAAAAAATTGTAATCATCTAGATCATAATTGATATGCATGAACTGAACTAAACTGAAAGAGCAACTGCAGTTCAGATATGTCCTACATTTTTAGAGTGTAATTTTGCAAAGTATTTTTTCCGTTTTAATTCTTGGATTTATAGAAAATAGGTTCAGAAGGCACACGAATAGGAAGCTGTTCAGTCTATCCTCCTCCCCTAAGGCAGGATCAACTATAATTTAACCATACTTGACAGGTGTTTATCTAACCTGTTCTTACAAACCTCTAAAGATGGAGCTTTCATTGCCTCTCTAAGCAATTTATTCCTGTGGTTAATTAGTGTATAATATTACATAAAAGCTCTGGTAAAAGATGTACCTTAAAGGTCAGGATAAGATGGCTGAATTGGAATAAAGTTTCTAGGTCCAATCTAATGCTGACATGGTCAATGCCTGAAAAGAGAATGAAAATGAAGTGCACGATGTGTACATTGAAGGGGTTGCTGAGACAGTTTTCCCATGGGGCATTTAAGGATGCCTTTTCCAGCAGAGCAGCTAGACCCTTTAGGGCATCCTCTGTGCAGAAACCCGTGCAGCTGGATCTCTCTCTGGGACAATACAATGTGCTGCCCTCCTGGCACTGTCACCAACAATGCTGCATGTCACTGAGACTGCAGGAGATGGCTGAAGGTCCTGCTCACACAATTCAGACGGTAAATGATGGTCATGGTAGGGTTCTGGGTTTGTGTGTTTCTATATCTAGTTAGGTTTATTTTTTAAAATCCATTCAAACAATTTACTTATTGCTAAGAAAGAAAGAGAACTAATAAAATGAGGTGTTTTCTTCATGCTAAACAGAGCTGTTAAACCCTTCTATACTTCCAGGTGTGAAATTTGTCGTGAGCAGAACTACTGCACCAGGCATCTTCCAAAACTGCAATGAGTATGGAAAAAAACTCCAGAAGTCACACACTCTCTGTAGAGAGTGCCAGGAGCTCAGCTAATTTCCCCATTGTACACATTTGGAGTCTCAGAACTCCTGCTGACCAGGCTGTGCATGAGACCTCATCCCAGAACAAAGACAGAGAGAACAAGGAAAGCTCCTCTCACAGGTGGCCCACAGCTTTATTGGCAGTGGTGTCCAAAGCCGGTGACAGATCCTTGCTAAACTCCATGAAAAAACAAGGCTTATGGATTTTCAGTTGGGTACTCAAAATAGAGGTAACATGTTATCTTATTTTTCTATGCCTTAATTTCCAACCAGTCAAATGCTTTTCACATAATCACTGTATGCCAAATAAGACAGAGTAAATGTTATTCCTCCTGGCATATCTTCCCAGAGAAGCTGTAAGGATACTATCTTCATCAATTCTGGGATTGCACACATCCTCAGCAAGTTGCAGAGGGCACCAAGCCTAGTGGTGCTGCTGACACATGTGAAGGATCAGTGACCATCCAGAGGGACCTGGAAAAGCTCAAGATGTGGGTCCCTGGGAGTCTGATGTGATTTGTCAAGGCCAAGTGCAAGGTGCTACACCTGGAGTAGGACAACCCCCAGAATCAATACAAGCTGGGGGGTGAATGGATCAAGAACAGCCCTGCAAAAAAGGAACCTGGGAATATTAGAATAATGGAGCTGATAGCCAGGCTTTATTTATTTTTTTCCTAAACTATTAGTTCTTTAAAATAATTTTTTAAACGGGTATTTGTGTTTTACAGACTGTCTTTACATTACATCTGTAGGCAAATGCATATTTTGCCCCAAATGAAAATTCTCTGTCAGGGCAGACACCCTGTGGAAAATACACGGCTTTCATGTATAACCCAGCATTGCCACACGTCCTCTGGTCAGCTCTTGGAGGTGCTGAGTTTAAAACTTGTCCACAGAAACACAGACTTCCTGAAACCTTATCTTGCTACACACAAATGGGTTTAAATCACTCAGTATTACCTAATCAAAGAACAGATGCAGGTTTTTTTTCATTTCTTCATGAAGTCAATTTTGTGAAAGCCAATTACATAAAGAAATCCCCCAGTAACATTTTGCAGTAATATTTTCTGTAAGGAACTTACCATTTTCTGACTGCCACCACTTCTTTTTCCTTTCAGGCTCAAACGTTGTGATAACATTTTCGACCATGTGACTGTTGTGGTGGGTATAGGGATTATATGGGTATCTGGAATCACAGAGAAAGCACTTCTCTTCAGCCTAGAAAACAAAATGAGCAGAATAAAAGCTTAATTTGGATTCTTCACTAAAAATTAGGTGGATGTACATATATTTATGCCATTGCAAGGCTTGAACCTGTCTTGTTGCTTTGGATGCCTGCACTTTTAATCACTCAGGTTTTTCATATACAAGCACAAGAGAACCATCATATGCACAAAGCTTGCACATAGTAAGTGTTGGTCATGGTCTTCCCCAGGTACTTTATAAAAATTGCACTTTTTCAGTTGTGGAGAAGGGATCTCAGTAAGACCAGGTACAAGGTAAGTAGTTGGTTTGAGATGACACCATCACCCTGACTGCTGTCAGAGTCTTTTGAAGCATAGGGGAACTGGGAAAGTTTAAAACCAATGCAAAGGAGGAAAATCAGGATATCAATAGGATACAAGGATCTTATTTGAAAATGCTACAAGCAGAAGATTAAGGTAGTAATGATTAACTGATATCTCAGTTCTGAATGAGAGGCTTTGATAGTGAGGACAAGGAGCTCCTGTTTAAGGTGATAAAATGGGGATTGAGCAGGAGAGCAAGAAGAGGTGACAAGGTTAAGACCCTGGGCTGGGAGATGGCCTGTGCTGGGCTATGTGGAGAGCCTGAGCAGCCATCACAGCCAGCAGGGTCCTGGGGAAGTGTTCAGCAGGGTGGGCAGGGGTGGATGCACTGTGCAGACTGACTTCAGAGATTTGGGCAGAGCACAGTGTGAGAATGTGGGAAAAAACCACAGCAGAAGGCGATGCCCAAGCTGTGTGCCTGATTGGTGGGCTATCCTAGGTTACAATATAAAATATATTCTATTCCCATCCTCAAGAGCTGCTGAAACCAGGAGGGGCATTGTTTTTCCTTATCTCCCATTAATGGGCCCATCAATGTCTCAGAGATAACTCCCTCTGGGAGCCATTTCCATTTAAAGGGCAATCAAGGACCCACTGCATGGCTCATTAGAACGATATCAGCCCACTGTGAGATGCTCTGCCCCGGGGGGAGGAGCTAAGCATCCCCACCTGGACGTAATCTGGGGTTTGGGACAGAGCAGACAGTTTTTCCACTGGATCTTCAGAGGAAGACTACACCCTTTCTACAGGATCACTGCTCCTGCAGAACCACATTTGCCACTCTAGGAGGACTGCAGCCAGCAATCCAACTGGACTGCTACCAACACCCTGACCAACAGGGTGTCGGGTTGTATTCTGACTTTATCAGTGGTTTTTCTTTTGTATTATTGCATGTATTTTGGTTTTCCTTTTCCTAATAAATTGTATTTCTGACTTGGAGCCTCTCACTGGTTTTGCTTTCAAACCAGAACATGGGGACAGTGGCAGGAGGAAGAGGGATGACACAGCACCCCAGAAGGAACTGAAGGAGGAGGCATGAGTTCAGTGCCCATGCCTGGGAGGCTGGAAATGACCCACAAGGAGATGGGTGGTACACTCAGGATCCACAAAGAATTGGGAATTGTTTTAACATCTTTGCATTATGAAATTTGCATTTAAAGAAATGAAGAGATATAGATATAGATTTACAGGTATAATTAATGCATTTTAAACATGGTAATTATGTATTCTATTCAGTCATTCTATACTACACTTGACAAATGTATGAATGCACATTTTAGAGGATGAGTGATAAATTAAAAAAAAAATACTCTGTCATCTCATTTCACAAAGCTCTGGTAAGGAGAGCTCAGGTTGTTGAAGCAGTTGGAAGGACCATGCACACTCACACTCTGGTTTTTATAAACAATATAACACTGGGGTAACTTATGTTTAAGGTTGCTCCATAAATCTGTTCCAAAGGACAAGCATGTCCATGTCTGGCAGATCCCATTGGCCTCTGAGTTGCGCAGCTTTATACTCTCCTCAACACTGAGTGCCCTGTCTTTTTCTTTCAAAACATATGTAAGTAGTAAATCCAATCATTGAGCTAAAACCCACTTAACCTACATCTTAAAAACAGTGAGACATATTAAAGACTAAAATTTACTTGTAGTGCTTCTTTCCAAACACAAAGCAGTTGAATTTTAATTTTTCCCCATCTGAATCCCAGCTAAATCCTGGCTCTTGGTAGCTTGCCACATTGACTAACACCCACTTTCACGAGTAAGGTTTGCTCTTAAGAAATCTGATACAGGTCATCAGGAGAGGAGAGGAAGAACTTTGGTTTACAAGATGCAAGATGCAAAACTTCCTGGTCTGCCTCCAACAAAGAATTCAAAATGTGCTGGTGAGAAAGCAAATTGAAAGTGAAGTGGCACTCTGATGCACTGTAGGTACACAACACATTTAAGGCAAGCTGATGGAACAGAACACATTGACAAAGGGTCTCTCTCTCTCTCAAGCTCTGCAAAGCAGCAGAGTTTGTAGTTTTCACCCTCTGCAGGAGACAGCCACCGGGGGTCAAGATATGTTGAAGCAGCATTAAATCACAGGGATTATTGTGGAACAACTGCTCCTTTTCATGAGTCTGTATTTATATAATTCAAAGGGTAAGTACAGGCAAGTGAAAAAAAATTTTTTTATTGCTCTTTGATCTGCTAAAAAGCAAGAATAAAAGGCAAACATCTAGCTTTAGGACTAGAAAGAGGATTCAGTCTATTTTAGCAAAGGAAAGAGATATTTACATTTTGCAGAAAACTGTAGATACAATGTGCAACTTGGAGCAGTGCTTGGTTCCATGTTCATACTTTACTCTGCAAATGTGTCACAACATTAAGCTAGAAGGTCATAAACTGTAATTATTTTCAATTGCTTATAAATTAAGCTGCATTTTAACTTCAGCCTAGGCTGTTATTTAGTGACAATATTTCTATTTGTGACAATTTATTAGTTCAGTGGGGCCAAGTCCTCCAGGATGTACAACAAGGGAATCCTCATTTCTACACACCTTCCATATACCCAGTAGTTCCCCCTCCTCACTGCAGCCAGGGAGTGAGAGGTATCCCCCCGGTCAGCCACATTTTGGATCTGCTGACCCACCCACATGGCCAAAGCCCAGACCACAGCATTAGATCTTCCCTTTTCAGAGGCAGCTTTCTGCTTTCAACAACATTGGCCTCATTTCAGATCAAAAGAGAGGAGAGTGTATGTTGTGCACCCCTTAACAGGCTGCCTCTGGTCTCAACACCATATGGACATGTGCTCTGGAGAAGGCCCTGCAGCCTGTGGGACCCCTGCACTCACACACACAGACCGTGGGCTTCACCTCTGGGGCCTGAGTGGGAAGAGGACTTGCAGAGCAAAGCTCCTTCAGAAATCCCTGTGCTTAATCCCTGTGCATCTCAGGGATGTTTCTCTCCCTTGAGAAGATACACATCACTGTGGAGGCTGTTTGCTGCCAAACCCTCCTTATGTGCTGCAGTGAGCCTTCCACCAGACTCAGTGTCACAATTATTCAGATAACTCCCACATGAACTTCCCAGTCTGGGCAAATTCCCTACACAGATGAGAATAAGGTTAGTAAGAGCAGTTCAGTTTATTAAAAAAGAAAGAGCAAACCAACCTCTAGGTAGCCTATAATGCAGTACTTCTGAGGGCTGCTCATCCCACAGGTTGACGAGGCTGTCAGTTGCTTGCTGCGGCCCTGGAGAAGGTCCCCAAGGGCTGGGTGGCAGGACCCAGCACCACAGTCATGCTGTGCATGCTGGGGTCTTATCAGCACTGAGCATAAAAGAAGATCAAAGAAAGACTAAATTGTTTTGTATAGACAGCAGTATTCTCCAGACAAAATCAGTTAAATCCCAACACAAGCAGAAAACCCAATTATCCTTCGCCTGTACCCCTTTTGTCTTTAGTTATATATTTTTTAAAGAACTTCAGTAATGAACACACCAGCTGCAAAATAATAATAAAAAATATAGCTAGCATATTGCAAATCTATGCTAAAACTTAAATTTTCAACACATTACTTTTCAGAAAAAATGCCAATCTGCCATGAGCAATAATTTATTATGCTTCCTGCCCTGACATACCCATTGCCAGCAATCCTACAAAAGAACACTGAGCATTTCAATCGACTCTGTGAATAGAGACAGATTTGAATTAATTCCACTTATTTCTGTTGAAATAAGTGTTCCAAGTAATAATAGTGGAAATGAGACTAGGATTGAGACTAGGATTGATATCAAGGGTCCCCCAGATTTTCTTTTAATTTACAATGAATCTCTAGTCCAGTGCCAGAGCCCTGTCAGACCCCATGAAGTGTTCATTAATAAATTAAAAGAGTAATTCTGAATTCTCTGAATAATTGCAGGACTTGTTCTTTGTTTTGCCTGAAACAACTTTCAGTATCTTCCCCATTATATTAATATTTCCCTTACAGGGCTTTTCCTTTTAAACAAGTTCTGTCCTGAAACTCTGTAAAGGAATGAGGAGGCTACATCCATTCAGCTTTACTTGGCTCAACTTGTTAGAAAAGGTGCAGTTAAAAAAACCCTACAACTGATACTTGAAGATCCCACAGAATACTAGAAATACAACTGCAACAGTAAAAACACAGCATTTCATAGCCAAATTTCAGTCTAAGGCTCAGTCTGTAATTCAGATGATGAGTGACACTTGACTCTTTAGATGTAAAGCAGTGCCTATGTTTTGTTAGCATGCTCTTTTTAGTTATACAAATCCATGCTCATTATTCATTAGCAGATGTTGATTGCCCCTTTCAGGACCTGAATCAGACTCAATTACAACATGTATGTTTTCTTTGTACTTGAAGGTATCATATCTCCTAGGTGCCTCACTGGCAGGAGAGTGGGGAATAAGGATTCTGTCAAGTGTTTCTCAATAGCATTTTCTTAAAAGAAGTGCTTTAACAAAATCTTGAAAAGATGTGTAAATCACATGATAGTATTTCAAAATTGGCCTGAGTCACTGTAGCATCTGTACTTACTGAGGTGTAACAGGATGGCCAGCCCCAGACTCATGCCTCCCCATCAAACTCTGACTGGTACTGCTGCAAGAGAAAAACTGGTCCATCACTTGGTGCTCTCTCTCACCAGGGCACACAGCCTTTAGTAAAGTGACAGAGACATAATAAAAATATAAAGACAAAAAGGAAACCCTGGCTTTGATTTAGTTGTAGAAAAAAAAAATCTCATTATGGAAATTTTGGCAGTGAAACTGGGATGAAAACAGAGAAGCACTTCACAAAGGCTTCCAGAAAAGACCATGAAAACATATTCACACAGTGTAAAATATAACCAGAGTGCTACCAGCTAAAATACTGTAGTATTCAAATAAAAAACCCCTTAATTCTAAGTGGATTCAGCTGAGCTGTTTGCAGAGCTCTAGCTCTTTCTCTGGAGGTTCTAGTTTGTTTTCATTAACTTAAGAGATAGTCAGAGGTCCTAATGAAGATGCCACTGAGAAATGCCTGATGTCAGGTGCTATGAATTTTGTCAGAGATCTGATGTAAGTGCATCTTAATGTTTAGTGAAGAAAACCAGGTAATGTCAGCATCAGTGCAAAAAACTTGTACAGGGGAAACTCAGCATGAGTCCAAGAGAGGTTGATTGTGGCACTATGGCATCCTTCCTCTTCCTGTTTATCTGGAGGAAAGTGAGACTTGCCAACACAAAACTGTTGGAAAAACAAAAGGCAGTCATGGGTATAAAAGACAATCCAGCATCCTGCCACCAAGTAGAACTCTCAAACCAAACCTGCCCCCTTCTTTGAATCTTCCACCTTTCTCCACCTGTAGGAACCAGTGAGGCTGGTGTGCCCTGAAACAGTTCCAGCTGCTGGGGCATCCCTGTACGAGCATGCCCCAAGCTCCACCTCCCAGCTGTGTTCTTGTTCCTCACCCGCACACAGGCATCACTGTACTGAGTGAGCTTAAATGAAATACACCCCCAGAGTAGTGGGAACATAAACAAAAGCACTTCAGGTGTTACAGGCTCCCCGTGGGCTTGGTGCACCCAGCTCTACACAGCACATGACACAACAGCTGTACCTACATGAGTACTTCAGCAACCAGAGGCAGGGAAAGCTTTTGTGCTGCTGCAGCTACTCTCACCTGCCACAACCACAGAGAGCCTGGCATGTGACAGGGAGATGACGCTGGTGAGCATCCATGCGGCCGTGCCTGGCTACAGAGAGACCTGGCCACAGATCCACTGTCTGAGGCAAAACTGAGCAAATATTTTCCTCCTGTGTTGGACTTTAAATTTTATACTCTGTCAGAATAATGGACAGACTCAGAGATGATTTAAGCTGCAACCACTGCGACAGCACTGTAGTGAAATACAGGTGCCCATGGTGAGCAATCTTGGCGTTACACATCCAATTCCTACCCTAACACTATGACATGTAATACAAGTGATACTCCCTAAACCTCACTCCCTTTAATGGACAAACAAGGACTAGAAAAACCCCAAAAAATTTTGGTTCCATAGGAACCTGGCTTAACAGGAAAATTAGATACTGAAGAGGTCTTACCTGGGTTCCAGGCAGCCAAGTGTCGCAGCTGGGAATGAACAGAGCTGAGTGAGGGAAGCAAGCAAAAGCATACTTGTGTACTTCAGCTGGAGAAGACAGCACGTCCCCTGAGGCACCAAGGTGTAGGTGAGAATGAGACTCAGCCTGCAACCTGTCAAAAGTTTGATTTGTGAACTCCTTCTGCTTCTGGCATCAGCAAATATATTCACTGAAAGACAATTGTGACAGGTTAAGTTCATGGCAGAAAAAGTTCATGCAACTGACAACAGAAGGCTAGGATTCTTAAAGGGCTGGCAAACAACATCTTGTCTGTTGTTTAATTAAACATCTGTTCAGTTGGTCTGGTTTGAAACCAAACCTCAAAGTCTTTATAACTAGTTAACAACAGTAGTCTAGTGGCTCTGGATTATCTGAGCATGGGATAAAAAAGGATAACTCCTCACAGCAGGAGTGAGAATGGTCTGGAGAGCTGTTTGGGGTTCTGAGGTGATTGTAAACATGCCTGTCAGACAGCTGTGATTGCACTTGTGTGGACATATTGAGCCAAATCTGAAACAGTTCAAACTCTGGATCATCAGTCTGAGCACTAGGTTTTTCTCAATTTAAAGCTGAAGATAACAGGGCAGCTTGAGTCATGGCTTTGCATTTCAGCACAAGTTTTGCCTGTTACTGTCCCCAGCAGCAAGCACAGGACAGGGACTGATGTGTGGGGTACAGCACAGTCACGGGCAACACGGTGATGGAGCAGCTCTGAAATAGTGTTCAACAGCTCATGTGCAGAACTGGCCACTGTTTTCTGGTGTCTTTGTTGAAGCGTGTGGCACTGTGATTCCAGTTTTCACAATGGCAGATTGCCTTGATATACGATTTTAGAGGTGACATATTTGTTATCAGTTCCCCTCTGACTGTAAGGCTTAATTCATGACAGTCTGTCAAGTATCATCACACATCCTTAAACAGAAGGTTTTTTATATCAAAATATGTTTTATAAATTAATCACTGCCTTTATTTCGGTTGTTCCTATCCTTTCCAGGAAAAAAAAAGAAAGGTGTGTTCTTTAATCCTATTGCAATGCTCAGTACTAAGTGTCCTCTGCCATTATTATAATTATTAACTCTAGCAGAAATAATTCTTATACTTTTTTTTAAAATTATTTTCCTCAAATGCATGTGGAAATTACTTGTGAGAGACTTTTTTCAGGCTGATTTAATCTGCATTTGGTTTGCACTCATGCGTGATTAATTATTGTACAGATGGTTTAAACTTAGTGGGTTTTGGTACTAGGAAAAAAACTAAATTATATATTAAGATATTAATTTAACTTTTTATGTGCAAGCAGTATGTAAAATGTTGCCTGAAAGAGACACATATAACTGAAGAAAGTATTATTACTATGATGCTACTAAATTATAAAATGGTTGACATTTTATTAATGTATTTCATGGGGAATTCAGAATTTGTTACAGAGAATTTATGTGAGAAGTAAATATCAAGGAAGATTTATTTGCAGAATATAGCCAGTCCTCTGTTCTGATTTATGTAGGACCCCAAGCAAGAAGGAGGTTTTAAACTGCTTGAGGCAGGGATTAAGAAACTTCTTTCTTGCTTCTTTAATCTCTGCACTGGTAAAGGATCTGGATTTATAATGCATCACTCGTCCCATGCTGGCTGGAGGGTAGATAGCACTGGTGTGTGATTTTTCAAGTCATCACAGGTCTGAGGGCTGTCATTGCTTAGGCCCAAGGCATATCCTCAGTACACACAAAGGATGGGAATTGTCAGCAGTGCAGCATGTATTCCCTTCACAGACATCACCCAGCAGTGAGGGAAAGGGCAGGAGTAGAGACACCACTTTAAAATTTCAATACATTTTTCAAGAAATGAAATTATTTGAGCCTAGGATTCTCCTTGCTGTGTGAAAAGTATTTAATCTAAACAAATCACTTGGGCTTCCTCCATGTCAATGGAGAAAGACAGGGAACCCTACAGAGTTCATCCTACCACCTTCTTTAGACACTTTAAAGGGATAAATCCCCTTTTGGAGGTATCTGCAGCTTTCCTTTTGTTATGAGCTACCCTGCTCCTTATTTTAGGACAGATGCTTGTATTTTAAACAACTAAAATTTATTGAGATGAATCCCATCCACGGCCAAGATCTTGAACAAAATCTAATGGTCTGAAAATCAAAATCATCTTTCTACATCTTTCTTATCTCTCTCCCCTCCTTTGTTTCTGCCCTCATTTCTTCAAGACTATATCTTATGCCTAAAGCACAATTTCTCAAAGGCAAAGACTGAGTTTTTTGTGGTTTTACATATTGGGAGAATGTAGCACTGAATAATAAAACCAGAATGAATTGTAAGTTTACAACCAGGTAAGATAAGGGGTTTTTTTGATAAATCTCATCAGCAGAGAGCTAAGGACAGCAGAGGGATAGGCTACAGAACTCAGACGTGACAGGAGAGAAAGGCTACCCTACCCCTCAGCCTCCTCACCTCCACATCCCACTGGCTGGCTGCTCCTCTGTATCGTGCACCCTGAAGGAAACAGCTACTTTTAAACTTGTATTTAATAAATATTTTTAAAGAGCTTTTTCACAATTCAAAAGGATGTCAAGTCTATTTGTAATTTACGAGAAGTTTCCTCTTTTTCTTACAGTCACAGCACCCCACAGCGCCCTTCACCTTTAGTGTGTAAGTTTGAAGTCTTTGATTTTTCCACCACAAACAAGAAACGTAGCTTCAACTCGAATATTATCTCCCCGGCAGGCACAGCGTTCATAGTAGTAATTAACACTAAAGACAGTTCTGGTTTCAGCCAGGACAGGTTAATTTTTTGCAGTAGGTGGGAGGGGAGTGGCCAGGACCCTGATACGATTCAATACCAGCTCAGGTCGTTGCCAAGGGCAGGAGGTGAGGACTCTCCTTCCTTCAGTGGAGTAAACATGGCAGGGGGAATCCCTCCAGCATTGTTTATTTGTCAAGGGGTCCGTGGTGAGCATTTTTGCAGGTCAATCACTCCCTCTTTTGTATACCTGTTAATATTGTTGCTCTTACTGTTGGCTTTCTTATCTCATTGCTGTTTCCAGTAAATTGTTCTTATCTCAACCTGTGAGCCTTGCCTTGTGTGCCTCCAATTGGAGGAGTGGGGAGGGGGAAGCAGCAGTGTGGTTTTAGCAGGAGTACTAAACTGGAGAATAACACTCCTGAAGCACAACAAAGAAAAAGACAGTGTATTTATTTTAAAATACCAGTGTGATTTAAAAAGTGCTAGTCAAGCTATACATATTCCAGATACAATGTTTCATGTTATTTCCGAAGGTCCTGACATTTCCCTGCTGGCAGTAGGACTGGGAGGATGAGAAATCTGTCACATACCTTGTTGCCGTTTCATGTTAAGTTTTCTCAGTGAGTTCATGCAGTACAACTGGACAAGACTCTTTCAAAGAACCCTCTCATATCAATAAACAAGGGCTTGAAAATTTTTTATTTTTCATCGCTTTGCTGGCCTATTAATTAGAAATAGTTATTCTCCCTAAATTTAAGAGGAAAAAAAAATGGATTATTGCACATGAAAGCATAGCAGAAAGAACTAGAAAGAAAAAAGAAAAGGAATATGTTACTGCAACCTTAAACATGAAGCTTCTCACCAGAAAGCTTTTTGCACCACAGTATCTGTTAATAGGGCATAACAGTGCTCTTATGCTGCTAATGGTCTCTGTACTGCTGAAAATGCTAAGAAAAGATTGTCCTATTTTTATCTGTCCAAATTTGTGGCCATGTCCTGTTTTATGTCTCTATTATTAGATTTTTCCATACATGTCAGCCTAAATTGTCCTAAGTATTTTTCTCTAGGTAAAAGTAAATTCTTTTGCAAATGTTGAATTGATGTTGTTTAGAAATTATCTTGAGCTCAGAAAATCTCTCTGGCCCCGGAGGAGCCCCTGGCCTACCGGCAGAGAAACATTTTCTTACTAATGCAACAAACTTTCGTACTGTGGTCTGTTTGGGAAGTCAGATGTATGTTTGGGGGGTTTTATTGGTGGGGGAGTGAATAAACAAAAAATCAGAAGCCAAAAGACCACAATTTAAAAATGAATCAAAGGAAAAACAGTCAATTCCACAAGCTCTCCCAAACAACCCTATGAAATTGAGATCATCAGGTGGAGAACCTGAAAGACAGAAGGATGACAACTTCAGTTCGAGAAGTGCAAAGAGCAGAGAGATCATGTCCACCGGAGGACAACAGCAGCAAAAGCATTCACTGCAGAGCTACCAGAGCTCAGTGGTTAAAGCCATGAGCTCATGGGAGCCACTGGCTCTAGTCCTTCAGTCAGAAGCACAAACTGATATCACCTTTTCCACCCTCCTGGGAAGCACCTGAACTACTGATCTCTGAAATGAAAGAAATCTGCCCTCATAGTTTCTCTTTATTTTTTTATAAGGACTTCAAAATTAAATATTAAATTAAATATTATTTTATAAGGTCTTCAAAATTAAATATTATTTCAGATTGACATGGAATAAAACAATTTTGGCTCATTTACATTCATTTTGGTTAATAAAAGTGAGATGGACTGAAATCACTTTTCTTTCTCCTTACTTCATCGGCTGGAAGAAATGGTTTCTTCCTCACATAACTGGACAAATAAAAGTCTCACATATCAGTAGAAGACAGAAAAAGCACATTAGGCTGAAATGAATAAATCTTTAGAAAGATGCAGTACCTTCAGAAAGATCTGTCTGCATGGAGAAATAACTGATAAATCTGATGTTACCAACACCTGTGGCAGGCATGTTGTCTGGTTGAGCACCACTACAGCAGTCTCACACAGCCCCTCTCCTGCAGTCACCCACAAGGTTCCTGATTGCAGAAGAATGAGAACAGAGCAGACAGGAGTCAGATGATCCTGTAAATATAAATATCCTGGCAATATAAACAGTTAAACTGACATTTTGGAGATTCTTAATTTTCAGTCCCAAATGAACTTTGATACAAAGGCTTCCAAAGGTATCAGTTGGTGGGAACATGGTGCTGATAATGCCAAGGTTGTGGGTTCAATCTCCAAATGGGCCAGCCACTTAAAAGCTGGACTTGATGATCCTTCTGGGTCCCTTCCAACTCAAGACTATTCTGAGATTCTGTGAAATCTCCCAACATATGCATGCAAGTTACCTAAAAGCATGACAGAATGATAGCTGGCTGACTATCAGCTGTTTAGTTTTAACTGTGTCTATCCTGTAACATCCAAATCTGTACAAACATAGGAAGCATCACACAGAAGACACACATAAGAGGGAAGAAAAATTAGATTTTGTCATGGACCCTAACGATATAACCAACATAACAGTAGCACAGCCAGAACATTGCATGCTAGTAAGTTGGGAACTGGTGGACAGATTCATGTATCTTTTTCAGGATCAAGAATATATAAGCTGTTTTCTCTCAAGTATTTAATTATACCAGACGGAAGACAGTGGAAAAAATTTGTCTTACTTCACTTGGCTAATCTTCTCTTGTCAAATGGAAGGAAAGTGTTGTCACAACCAGGAAGGAGCAGCTGGGTAGGATGGAAACCCAGCCAAGCACAGAAAATGTCAGCAGCAAAGGTGGAGCAGGAAATGCCTCTTGCTTTCAAAAGTCATTATTGAGGCAGTTCTCTTTCATCAGAAGAAGGCAGGAAGAAATTTTTCCCCTGCTGACCACCTATGTGGAGGACATTTCAACAACAATTGGGTTTGCTCATGCTTCCTATCCTTTCTCACCAGGTAGTTTGTGACTATTACCCCAAGGTCCTGGCAGCAGGGTCAAGGGAGTAGGTGTCTGTGAACCCTGAGCCAGATGGCACTTCAGGGTCTCTGCTATATCTCACAGGGTATGTAGCCTGAAACAGAAAACAGAAAAGGACCAGAGCTTTGGGGAAGTGAGAATCATTTCGAAGTTGGGGAGTGAGAAGACAAGCAGCAAATTCATGTACCCTGGCAGCAAAAAGATTTAATGTTTTGAAAAGGTCCATAGGCAATCATAGAGACATAGATGGGGCAAGGAAGATGGGAAGAAAGCTGGACAGGAGATTACAGAGAATATGTTCAAAGTTGTAGCTGAAAGTTGTGATTTAGACAGATGGGCATGAAAGAAGTGCCATGTGCTAGCAGTTCATAAAAGAGTATTGCCATGCAGGAACAGAGGCCAAAAATGCACCAGGGCAATCCACCCACGTGGCTACAGGGTCTCCATTCCCAGAGTGGACAAGGCAGAAATACAGCGGCTGTTTGAAGAGTTAGAATGAACTGGATCTACTGAGGTCCATGATGGCTCATTTCATCATCTTCTTTCATGACAGGCTCTTTGTCTTGCATTGATCATGTCTTCAGGGCCACCATATGTTGGAATAAATCAGTTGAGACTCCATTTTCTTCATGCAGAAAGCCAATTCTTCATTCACAAAGCTCATATTTATAGGAAATATCAGAAGGCACTGTGTTCAACCTAATTGGTCAGCAATACAGTGAAACTCAGTTCATTGGTCACTAAATTTCTATCAAATTTTCTCTCTCTAGATATGTTTACATTTTTCCTTTGTGGGCTCCTACGGGACAAATTTTATTGTTTCACACAAGTGCATTTGTTTTTCACTCTCAGAATAGATTGTTGTATTAAACAAACTTCTTATTCTTAAAATAGCTTCACATGGGAACTCGCAAATTGCTTGTTATCTGCGCTTAGAAGAAATGACAGGCCACATTTGGCAATTTTAGCAGAGGCCTGATTTCATAAGGCCCTTCTTTTATAATCCTACCTGTCTACAACACTTACAGAGCCCAAAGAAATAAATGTGCATACTACACAGAGTTTACAATAACTTGGGGAAAATATGCTGATTTCTGCTGACTAAGCATCACCTTATATGCATACTACTAGTATATAATTCTAACACCACAAGTGTCACAAGAACTTGAATTTTTTTGATAAAATACTAGTAAGAGTATGTCATACTATTTATGAATATCCTAATATCACCATCACTTCACATATGGTTTATCCAGACCTCTCCCAATCCCTGAGAAAAACTTTAGCGTCTTTAATGCAGTTAACAAACAGCAATGTCTTTCCTCTATCAAGGCAAATGGTTCTTGTCCCTCCACTATGCCAGCCTACACCATTCTCAACCAGCTAACCCTGCAGAAAAACCCAAATACCTCCTACCATACACATTTTTAAGACTAGTGATATTTTTCAATAATAAGTTTATGCTGGGACTGAGCAAAATGTTGAAAAATATTACAGTGTAATCTTTGTAGCAAAGGAGTAAAATACAGCATATTTGTGAATACAGCTTCAAATAAATTTTTGGAAACCTGTTTATTAATGGTCATGTATTTTTTTCAGGAAAACTGTGTTACAAAGAACAGAAAATAGAACACTAAAATAAAAGAAATACTGAAGGTCACAACACATGCTTGTGTGTCTTTGTCTCCCCATGGCCTTGTGCTATATTTAGACAATTCAAGAACATGATGTGGAAGGATTAGTGTTTTTATGTAACTTGATCAATTATCAAAATATGTCTGTTTTGTAATCATGATCTAATTACTAAAAATAGCCAAGTAGTGAAAGATCAGGCTTTATTACAACCTGATATTCATAATCTGGACAGGAATTCAATTCAGTGAGCAATGCTCTTTTCCTGCTCACAGATACCATACAATCTATCAACAGCATACAGCAAATCTCTCCTGAATGAAAGACACAACTTCGAGTTGGTTATCTGTCTGCACCAAACGATTTAAACTCTTAGGAAAAGGACAAAAACCCCAGGAAGATTACACTGCAACATTTTTCAACTACAGCTTTCACAGTACTTCGCTGTAACACAACACAGTTCTTACCTCAGCTGTCTTGTGAGCCCCCCCTGAGCTTCATGAAACAGCTGTATTTGCTGCAATATATATATATATACAATATATATTTATATGCTGTATATATGCAACATATAATTGCGTCTTAAACGTTAGCTAAGTCACAGAAATATTCAATGTAAGAATTAGGATTCATTTATTAAAAAAATAACAACTGTAGTGGTAAATAATTATGTATGAAAACAGTGGGAACTATGTAGAACAAAGCCATTCTGTTTACACAATGGGGAATGGGATTGCTTCAGCAGTTTAAGCATCGTCCTCCTTTCAGTGAGGACTACTCTTCTGAGACCCTATGACAAGAAATCTTCACTAGGATAGTTTAAAAAAGGTTCTCTCAGAAGGCCAGAAGTCGGGTTGAGTTGGAAAACTGATATTAAAAGATTAGAAAGACCAGGTCTATCTGCTTATTTTTATTGACAGCAGCTAGACAGGCGAAGCAAACGGCAGCCCGTGAGTAAACCCTGCGGCACTGACCACCCGCGGAAGCGCACTGCACCCTCCCGGCTCCGGGCCGGCACCCGGCGCCTCCGGCCGCGGGGAGCGGGCGTCCCGCAGGCCGTCCTTGGCGGGGCCGCCCCGGGCCGGAGCTCCCTTCTCCTCCTCGCGGTTCCTGGAGCGTGGATCCTCCTCATTGGCCGAGGGCGCTCCCGCCCCACCCCGCTCCAAGGCGCCGGGGCCCGCGCCCCTCACGGCCGCCCGCCCCTCACGGCCGCCCTCACGGACACTGCGGCCGCCGCTGCCCCTCCCTCATGCCATATCCTTTCCAATCTTCCCAGCCCTCACCTCTCAACCTCCAGGACTTTCTTCTCCTCCGCCCCCTTTCCAGCCACTCCCACCGTTCATCTCCATATTCGCTCTTTTGCACCTGTTTCCTCTGCCCCTCCTTCTCCTTCCCAAATGCCGGCTCGATGCCTCCACGTTCCGGTAAAGTGGCTGCTCTCTCTCTGAATCCCTGCCTCGCCTCACCCCCTGCAGGCGCTCCTGGCCGATCCCACTCGTGCTATCCAGCCTTTCCCTCGACCTTTCGCGCTAACAAAATGCTTCTTCAGCTCTCATGAACCGCCTGGGCAGGCGACTGTAGCAGCAGTAAACGATGGGGGCTTGTGTGTAGTCTCGACGTGCTTTATTCAGGTTTTGATTTTAGTTTGAATAGCCTGCACATGGTTTCCAGCTTTTTAACTAATGCTGAAGCGTGTTGAAGCGCAGGCGGGTGATAGCTGTGTATGTTTACCTTTGTTTCTCTTGTTTGGTCTACTACCATCCTCTTTGATATCAATGTTCTTCATAGCCCATACTCCTGCGATTTTTTTTTTTTTTCTGTCCTAGGTATTTTGTGGTTTGCTAAACCATACGGGTATGAGATGTGGTTTCCTCTCTTTGCACACATCAAGGCACTTCATAAGTCACCAGTGTTAAGAAGTGCTGGGGTTTTTGGGAAGACAGTCGTATTTTTGCATAGGTGGCTGCATTTAAGTCTGGGGGTGCTTTGGGATCTTGTTAAATACTGAACTGAAACAAATGTGTAAAGCAGCAGCTGAGGGGCAGCATGTTGGCTTACCTGCATGGTTTGCTCTTGGCAGCTGAATTTCTTCCTCCTTGTCAGGCTCCCTGAGGTTATTTGGCAGATACTTATAGGCTGCCTCGACTTGGGAGATCAGGAGAGCAGAAAACACACAGGCATAAGGAAAGGAGTACGGTTTGAACTGGAGTAGTCTGGTACTTGATGGGTGCAGTACAATTACTGTTGTGTCTCTTTAGTACAGCGCAGTCAAATACGTAGTGTAATGGACAGTGTTATCACTATATACATTTTCTCTGATTTTCCTAAATTCTGAATTTTTTTCCCTCATAAAACCTCATGGAGACATCTGTAGTTATGAATAAGACTATAGTAGTGCAAAGCTGCAAGCAGTTTTGTCCCGTTCCACTTCTCTGTAAGAGGCATCTCAGTGTGATGTTGAGCTCTAACGCTGAGCCCATGTTTGTCTGTGAGCAGATGAGATTGTTTGCTTGTGAAAACATCTGTTGAGCATCTCTGCTGCACAGCTAATAACCAGATCTATCAGTTTCTCCTTCCAAGCCCCAGAGCCGAGAGCATTTCAAGGGAAAATAGGGCTTAGCCAGAAAAATCCCTGGCTGCTGAATTATACCCTAGGACCCAGGCATGCCAAAGTAGGAGCTTTATGTGCCTAAAGCTGCTTGCTCTTTCTGAGATGAGGGAACAAATGTATAACGAACATATTTTTAGCCTAGTTATTTATCTCTTGTAATATCATGCTTCCTCCCTCCTCTTTTTTTCTTTTTAACTGTCTCATCCAGTTGCTGTTATAGTTCCTAAAATGATGGAAATAGACTGATCACAATTCAGTGAGAACACTGGCATGTTGCTGCATTTAGTTTCCTTTCTTCCTGCCTATCTCTAAAAAGCAAAAAATACTCTGAATCTGTTCATACTCCTTTCTTATTTCAGGCTCTTTTTATTCTCAAATGCTGTAGATACCCAAAGAGTTGTTTAATTCAAATTGTGTATACTTAGGCATGCTATTGAAACTCTTTTGTCATTGATCTTTTTCCTCTAAACCATTAAAAAGTGCAAATTTGAATTACTGCTGCAGAATTCACCACTATTTGTGTTTCTAGAGTGTGGGTTTTATTTGCTTGCCTCATTATCAAAAACACTGGAGTCTTCAGTCTCTTTTTTTTTTCAGATCTATGAACATAAATGTCTGTTATAATTTATTTTTCTTTAAAAGCTTATATTGAGCAATTTAAAAAAATCATTTTGATATAATAAAAGATCTTATTACGTCCTGGAAGATATTGGGAGAGCTCCCTTTTTGGCTGTCTCTAGGGTGGGTCAGCTACTTGTGGGCAGGGTAGCAATAACATGATGCGAGTTGCTAGGACTGTAAGGAAAAATCTGGAGATAAACTAATGCTGCAGTTACTAAGGCATAAAGCTTGTGGAGAGGCAGTACCTGTTAGTTAATTCCACTAGCACAGAAAAAAGGACTGAGATTTTGGGTATATGTGAGCCCTCTTAATTTTTTCACTTGAAGTCTGAAGACTGGTTTATGGGCTTAAAATCTTTCCTTCCCCTGTATTATCGGCCACTGTCTTAAAGCCTTTTCCTTCACAGTTAATCCAAGATGCTGCCTCTTTTCAAACGCTGCCTGCTTCTATATCCATAGTGGCCAAACCAGTATTAACACCGCGGGCCCCGTGACAGCCCTTAATCAGTTTGCTTTGGAAGGTACTTGTCATCCATCGCTTTAAAAGATCACTAAATGCCTCGCACGGTCACAGATGCTCCGGAGCAGCACGTCGGAGAGGCACCGCCGTGGCCGGGAGCCCACGCGCCTGCGGGATCGGCTGCGAGGCTGTGCAGGGAGCCCTGCGAGCGGCGTGGGGCCGCGCTCCCTGCGGCTCCGGAGGCTCCGCTCCCCGGCAGGGCCCGGTGCCGCACGGCCCGCGCCTGCTCCCGCTCCTCCCGGGGCGGCCGGCGCATGCCCGGGGGGCTGCGAGCATGCGCGCAGGGGCGGGC
>VYZP01004809.1:0-16326 GCA_013400635.1 Hypocryptadius cinnamomeus | reverse complement strand
CAGAGAGTATTCACTGTGGGGCTTTCAGTACAGAAAATTCTCCCGAATACACGACAGACCACTCTTGCTAAATTCCACTGGTCCAGGCTGTAAAACCCATACATCTACTGTTAAAATATGGGTTTGATGTGCCAGGTACCCACTGGCATTCAGAAGCCTCCAATGTATTATTATTATTGTTATTTGGAAGAGAGATGGTGAGCCTAATTATGCTTAATCACGACAACCCAGAAAGATATCAGTGGAGGGGCACGTTTTACCCTAAAGTGCTATTTGAACTCTTTGGAAAATGTTGAATTACCCCTAGAGCTATTGCCGATTAGCTACTTAATGAAGCATCTGTGACTGCTGGCATGTCCCAGCCATGTCACTGTGATGCTTGAAGGACGATGGAGATTAACTAAAAGATTGATCATGGTGATTTCTTACATAGCAGCCAATCGAATCTAATAAGGGGTACTTGCAATTGAAACTTGCTTTGCAAAACATTATTTTGCTATAATATAAACAGTTTTTCTAAGACCTACCCTTTTTATATTTTTTTAAAAGGTACCTGTTCCAGCCTCAGTAATGTAATCCCTTTACCACACAGAGAGTTTTTATTTGCAGCCACTATTTCTGCCTTTTTCCACTTGCTTCTGTACAAATACAGAGCAACAGGACTAGGTGTGTGAATTTAGTTGAACAATAGGTAGAAATTCCATGCAGATATAAATGCCACATCTTGTACATTAACATAAGTAAATCTATAGCCCTGTATGTCTTTATGCACCACATACAGAAAGGTACTGTTTAGACATATCACATAGATTATATATTTAAGATTTTAAGTGTGCAAAATCCTTAGTTAATTAAAAAAATTAGAAGGAAAGCATGCACTCATGGATTTATTTTTGTGATATATCAGATATTATTTTGCCATAATTCACAGCAGTGCCCTGCATATTCACTGTAATTTTAGCATTAAATGCTTTCAACATAAAGCTTATTGCACCTGGGAACAGCGGTGTTTAAATCAAGGCAATCTGTCATTTCCAGAAGAGCTGTTCTTGCGCTGAAATGGAGCCTGGCTCGTGTAGCAGCTGGACTGCCTGATACAGAGAGAGCTTAAGACTGTGCTGGGCATTCCCCAGGCAGGAGCGAGTGTGTTCCCTTCAAACATTGCTATGGATCCCCACTCAGGGGAGAAGGCGTTGACGCATTTTGTGCTTTGAGGGTTTCCAGTCTGCCAGGTCTTACCATTGGATTAAAGATCCCATTTTGTTCCCAAATGAATGAGAATAGGCAATCAAAAAGATTTCTTGTGATTACCTGAGGCTCATGTTGCTATCAGGAGATCTGGTTTATTTGCTGCGCAGCTCCACCTGGTTGAGCAGTAACTCAGCAGTTTCCTGATATGGATATTCTCTAAGCTCCACCATGAAAACTTTGGGAGTATTGAGTTGGGGAAAACAAACAGGTTTTTTGCTTAGATTATAAATCAGTCTTCCTTTTGGCTTGTCTTCTGTCNGATTATAAATCAGTCTTCTTCCTTTTGGCTTGTCTTCTGTCATACTCTGATAACTGTGATATATTGTGCTAATAACACATCAACAATTAATTTCACATCAAAATTTCCTGCCTTTTACAGCATCTGTACTTCTCTGGCAACAATCAGATGCCATAGCCCTGACTGGATATACTGGGGGTGCATGGGGGAGAGATTCAGCTGGGCTCAGGCTTTAGGGAGAAACCGAGAGTTTCTCCATCTGTGAGTCACTCTTGAAGCTTGAGAGAGCAGCCAAACACATTGAGAATGGACAAAGATGACCAAAGGTTTTGTGGGAAGAACATGTCTCATGAGAATCTCATCTGGGACTTGCTCCATCTTGAACAAAGCAGGGTTTCTGTCTTTTATTTCCCTGTCGTGTTCTCAGCTGGACCAGACAGGGTTAGCTTTTGCTTGGAAGAGTCCAAGGTACTGTGGGTGCTTAGGCAGCAGGGCAGTCCCTGCTGGCTTCTCATGGATGCTGCTGGAATTGAGGGAAGGGCAAAAATGACAGGACCTAGGTTTCTCATTAGGAGTGCACCTGGATGTGTGTGATAGCACAGCTGGACATTTATGGATCCCTCAGGGACAGGCTAGAAAGCAGAGCCTGCTCTGGGTATTTTTGAGCACATTAGAAAAGTGTGTGTTTTTTGAGGACCATGACTTTATTGCTATAGACAGCACTGGCTGGAGTTGCAGTCAGATATATATTTTAAGGTGCATCTCAAGCTGTCTTGCTTTTCATGTGTCTGAGATGGGAAGTTCAAATTTGTGCTGAAAAATTGTAGTCTTTCTGTAAAAGAAATAGTCTTTACTGTGAAACAACTGAGTTACTGTCTTTGTTTCTAAAAATGCCAAAATGCCTGTTCAAAGAGGACTTTGTGTGGTTTATCATATTTTTGCTCCCTGCTACTCATGAAAGATTTGCATGATTTCTACAGAGTTGTCACTGAATGGTTTCAGTCCCAACAATTATTTTTAACTTTATGTATTGTGAGGGAAAATACATAACCTGAAATGTTAATATTTTTGTTGGTTGTCCTTGATTGCTGGTGAAGACAGGAACATCCTCTTATCATAAAAATCCAAATATGCCTTTCTTAGCTGAGTCATGATGATGTCACTGCTCTCATCTTCCCTATGCTTACCTTCTTTCATGCATTAAACCAACATTGCTCTTCAAATAGGGTTGAAATCCTTTGTCATAGATCTCTTCATAGTTGGTCACTGTGGGTGCAGAAGACTGTCCTGTCTTTCCTCCTGGCATGAAATAGGGCTGCTCAGGACTGTGTGTTCAGGACCTACATAATGTGTCCTCATCTCAGGAAGTCTCTAGGTTCAGTTTATTTTTGGAATGATTGCTGGAGATAGAGAGTTTGGGAAAAGACAAGTAAGTAAGATGTACATGGCAGGAGAGCTAAGGCAAGTAATGTTGCCTCAGCCTTGAAACTTCAGTGATGATTACAGACAATAACGTGTCTCTTGGGGCTTGCATGGGGATCTGCAACTTCATCCAGAAGAGAGAGGTGGAGCTGTGGCAGAACAGGTCTTCAGCATCACCATCCTGAGGAACAGACACTGACCCAGGTTTCTTACTGCTGGATCCCCCTCCCAGCTGCTTCTTTGCTTGCCCTGGTCTGTGATATCTCTGCCCAGACATCCTCAGTGCATGGGGAAGAAACCATGCAGGCAAAGGCCTGCCCGAGCCACTGGACTGGGTGGGAGAGGCCTGGAAGCTGGCTGATACCTGATTTGGCAGAGGCCAGCATTGGCAAGGAAAAGGAAGAGCAAATTTTTCTTGCCTTCTCCTGTTCTGTGCACGTTGACCAAAACCATACAATGCCTATCGCATTTCTGTAATTTTTTATTTGTACCCTTTGCCATGCAAGCTCGCAAGCACACTGATTCCATCTCTTCTCACAAGTGTTATAGCTCAAGTACCATGAGTTTTTTGGCATTTTCCATTTTCTGAGTGTCAGACAATGAGTACAAAGAGATCCTGACATATCTGTAATTTAACTGTCTTTTTGTTGCCTCTACCTGTTGTGAAAGGACATTTTGCAAGAAATACAGAAGACTGAGCTATCAAGCAGATCCCACTTCCCCTTCAGACACAGCAAAAGATTTGTGTTTAAATCATCCAGGATTCTGAAAATTCAAGTCTAAATCCCCCATGTTGCTGAATTAACCTATCTTGATTATTCCCTGTATAGTACTTCGATTGCGTTCTTTGCTGTGCCACACAGCCGTGGTTATCCTTTACTCATCTGTGCTTTCTCATTGTATCACTGTCTTGCTGCTTATTTCATTCATCAAGATGAATGAGCAGCTTCCCCAGGCCAGTAGGAAGTCAAGATGTCAGTACCTGGAGGTTGTATGGATGCAAACATCTCTGAATCAATTGACTTAATCCTCACCTGCTCTTTGAGATTTGTCATAAGTAGCTACAGCTTTGTGTAACAGTAATGTGCTTTTATCTACTACAGATTGTTACCAGTGCCCTCACAGGACCCATTTGCTTTTAGAAAGCCATTCTAGGAATATCTCAGTTTTTCTGTTATTGCAGGTCTTATTTCTCTGTGAAATCACCAGACTCAGGTCACAGCTTTTAATTTCTAAGATATTCACATTTTCAGACCAGAAAAAGAAATGCTGCTCAGTAACAGGCTGAATTTCAAAGGTCTAAAGCTTCTCAAACTGTTCCTCAGCAGGTGGTTGGTGTACAGATACAGCAATATAAAATTAGAGGGTATCCAGTGAAAAACAGTGATCATAAAAGGGAGCAAACTGGCTGAAATATATTTAAGTTACTTAAATAATAGCAGGAGTTCCTGCCTTAGTTCATTGAGCACCTAAGCTTGTGGCTAACTGTAAACACACAAAGTAGTGAGTTACTATGTCTGATATACAGCTAGGGAGCAGAGCCTACAACATAGCTTGTGTTTCACATGTTTGTGTGAGAAGATAGAGCACCCCTGAGAGCTTGAGAGCTGCACATCTGCTGCATCTCCAGGCAGTTCCTCCTCAGCAAAGGGGGCTATGCTTAAATTAGATTCTTGGTTTTCAGCTCTTGGCCCAGAACTCCCCAGAAAGTAGACTTTGAGAAGAGGAAGAAAATAGTGTATTTCCCAGCAATTTACTTCAGTCTCAGTGGTTTGGTGGAATATTTGGTCTTGGGCAGCAGGGACCTTAGGGCCCGTGAAGTAATATTGTTAGTACCTGCACATTCATATTAAAAATCTTGTGTCTGTGCCTGCAGATCCCTTTGGGACTCCAGAGCCCACTCAAAATAAGAGCTGAGCTCATGCCTGTGGCCTGTGTTTGCCTGCTGCTGCCAGTGTGGAGGTGTTGGCTGAGGCTTCCCCTGTTCCTTCTCTTTGTCTTGTGTGAGGAGGTTAAACAAAAATACAATAAAACTCTGGGCCAGGAATTTTCACTGTAGGTCAGAGAGACATTTCATTCATAGTAATTTCTTTATTTGTGTCATAAATCCTCCTCCCTTTTGTGCTCCTCAAAGAGATTAAAATTAAGGGCATCACCTCTGCCATCAAAACCTAGACCCCCGAGGCCAAGGAATGGTTTCACTGTTTCTGCAGGTTTCCTTACCCACTTATTCTATGATATCTGATCCTTCTAGTGCATTGACTGTCTTTACCTTTTTAATTTGTATGTGCTGCAGCCTTAGTCTGTGGCTACAAATAATGATACCCTTCTCCTGTTTACCTGGTACTTACTAGCAGACAATGTGTGCACAGCAAGGAAGGAGAAAAGTCAAATGGACTCAGTAATAACAGTAGAAAGCCAGCAACATGGATAAAGTCTTAATAAATTTTGCTATTGTTTCTCAGAACATGGCAGAGTCTGGTGCACTCCTTAGTATGCCAGCTCTTGGGAGCAGGGGATTTTGGAAGTGTCATGATTTTTTTTTTTCAGGGATCTGTTTATTTTTGTTCAGTTTATTTGTTGATTAATTTATGTAATGATTTAAATTTTTTGCCAGCAAAGCTGCATACCAATTTGTTTCTTAAAGGCTTAAAACCAGAAGGTAAATAAAAACCAAATTGGATCCTTATTAAAATCTCAAGTAGGTTTTAACCTGTTGTAGAATTTTAGGGGGAGGGGAAGCTATTTGTGTTCATTCTCAGACGTGTTGGACTCCTCAGAGTGAGGGACAGCAGGTCCACATCAACAGAAGAGGAGGATATTTATAAATTGTATCCTCTCCCTGCGTTTATGTTTATGAGATTTTAAGAAATGGGTACAGTTCCTAGCAAAACACTCGTTTCTGCAACTACTAACCTAGACTGTCAGATTCTTCTGGATGAATTTGAGTTCCCTTCTGTCACAGCACTCTCATGCCTGAAAAGACAGTGTGAAAAGTAAAGAGAGAAAGTGTCAGTGTATTAAATGTCATGGCTCCTCATGAGTGGTGATTACCCCTGCATGTCACCCTGGTTGTGTCACGCTGCCCGAGCTGTGCTGGCTGGGTGAAGGGCATGTGGCCACGCTTTCTCCCTTCTTGTCACATGTCTGTACCTGTTTCAGACCACTGATCTTCCAAATCTTGTGCACATTGAGGGTGTAAGGAGAAAATGCCAGACTACCAAATAGGGGGGCTTTCCATCCCCTTTGTTTCCCTTCATGGCCAAGAAGGGTGAGCAGAATTACCATTTATCCTTTGGGACCTGCTGAACAGTCAGCTGTAGGGGGTTTCAGATCAGAGCCATGCTATTCCTGGTCAATCTCAGACTTATGCTAGCTCATCCTATCTCAAAACTGGCTTTTCTTCCTTCTCCACTTGCTTTTCCATTGCTCTTTATATAAGGGTTAAGTGCTTCCCTGCCTACCAGGCTGTATTTGCCCTGCTGCTCATGCATTTTTACATATCCCACAATCCTTCCCTCTGTTTTGTTCCCAGGCTGGGATAGGCCTGTGGGGGAGGAAGTTGGAGTTGTGTCCTCCTTCCTGGTCCCCTGGCCTTGATTCACACCTGGTCCCAGTATAACCAGTGGTCCTTAGTCCCTTAAATCTGGTACAAGAGGTTAGAGACAGGCTCTGTGCTGAGAACAGCAGCACAAGGCCACTTTTGTGTCCCATCTCTTTCCCTCCCTTCCCCAGTGATCCACATCTATATCTATTTGCCTCCGTGTTCCCAGTCTTTCCTAATCCATCTTTTTGACACAAATGCACTCTCCTATGATATAGCTGCTGTCTGCATAGCAGTTGTTTTTGTCTAAACCTACAAAGCCAGCAAGCTCGAGTGAAAGGATTGCTTTTTCCATAATAACTTTTAGTGACTCTTGAGTTGTTCTGGCCCCTCAGCTTCCAGAGAGTCCTTTGTGGCAGGGGACAGAGACTCCTGGGAAGCCTGTCTGTGCTCCCTCTCTCATGCTCCAGCTGTACAAAGAGCCGTGCCTGGATGCAGCAGTGTCCCGGGGAGCAGCGGTGCCGTCAGGGCGTCCCACACCCTCCCCGCCAGGCCGCCATTCCCAGGGGCCTGGCACATAGAGATGAGCCGAAGGGCAAAGCCGCTTGGGAACCATCTTTCCTTGTTCTGCTGCCATCTGCTTGGGAAGGTGATTGACAGCCAAAGGGTGAGGGGCCAAGGTCTGTGCTAATTGTCTGAGGCCCTTGCTCAAACATGGCTGGAGAAGGAGGGGGTCCCAACAGGCAAGGGAAGAATGGGAACCTTTGTGAGGCCCGTAGAGTAAATGCTACTTTTGTGAAGATTTAGGCTCGCTGAGGTCAGTTTTTAACAACTTGGGATGCTCCAGTCTTTTCCTCTTTCCTTTATCTCTAAAGGCTCCTCTTCCTTCTTTATTTCTGCTTCATCAACAAGCATTGTTTCAGTCAGGCTTGAATCCCCTTTCACTGGCTTAGCTAAAGAAAAGACATCCCATCCTCCTAAACAAGACTCTTTTGGGGCCTGCTGTTTTTTTTTCTTTTCCGTCTCCTTGTCTCACACACTGTAAAGAATGCTTCACTATTCTCACAGGAATGGGAGCATTTGCATATTAATTTAATTGTGTGTGTTCATGCAAAACTACTCAACTCACAGCAAACTAGCCACAGTTATTAAAATTAATTTGCAAAGGAAGGGAGCTATTGTTTTTCAAGACAGGAGTTGTCAAAGCGTATGTTTTTCTGTGTGCTAAAAACACCTTCCTAGTTGCTTCCTGCCTTTATAGGCACTAGAGCACAGGTGGAGAAAGATAACAAAGTTCTTTGGAGAAAGTGGTATGTAGAGGCAAGAGCCGAGAGAAAATCCCAGTGTTTTTCAGTTGATCTCGGAGCAGGATCTCCCCTCTATCAAACATCTCTCCTAGTTGCCGAAAGGAGCAAAACAGCCCCTACTGCCTTTAACATCAGAGATCAACCTAGCTCAACTCCAGCAGCATATTTCCCCATAAAACTGCTTGTAGTGCTCTTGGATATATTTCCATTTGCTTTGGGCACGTCTTTCAAAGAAAGAAACCTGTGTAAAGCTCGGGGCTGGTGTGTTTGCAAGCCCAAGCACTGTCTGTGTGTGTACATATAAGCAAGACAGTGGAACACATCATCCACAGAAGGAATTGCCAGGCTAGGGCTGGAAAGGCAGCTTGTGCAGCATTTTGTGATCTGCAGCAAGAAAATTTTGTCAAGACTTCATGGTGCTCTTCATTGAAAATACACTGTTAGACAGGAGGAACCTTGTGTTGTCTCTGTATGTACTGGATTGTATACACTCCCTTTTGGTTTTGCTTTCCCTTTTTTATGCTTTTCAAGACGTAAGGTGCACATATTTTTAAGGTCTGTCATGATCAGCTAGAAGTCAATATATGTTGTTATTCAGTATGTGCAAGACTAAATCCTAAATGTTTTCCCATGTATATACTTGTCGGCACTTTATAATTATAAATAATATTGCAGATTTGGCTACAAGCACACAGATGAGCACACAAAGCAGCAGAAGGTTTTCTGGGAATTTTGACAGTTCCAAACATAGTCCATGGATGTGACATGACCCATGTCTGGTCTTAAAATGTATTATCAGAACTATCACTGGCACAATATCCAAAGTAATTTAGCTTCAGACCATGCACAGGAGCATAATATGTAGGTGATTTTGCCACATTGCTTTTGCAACATTTGCTCCTGTGTCACTGATAATAAAACTGTCAGAACGACCTTGGAGAGGTAATAACTGCTCATTGATTTGGACGCAAAGCCTCCATAGTGTTTTTCCCACTGTGTGGTATTTGTTAAAGGAAAGAAAAATACAAAACCAAATCTTGCTTCTACAATCTCCTTTAAAAGACATAAACGTAGGGTTTATAGAGATGTAGTTATGTTTATTAACTGCACAGACCTCTAGAACCTCCCAGAGACTTTGAATTTCCTGGTCCTGGGAGAGGGGCACTCAAAAGCTGCATACACTGAAAATTCTGGTTTCTGTACTAGTCAACCTGACAAAAAGCCAGGTGCTGAGCGAGTTTTGATGGAAATTTTTTTACTTGGGTGAGTTAATGAAAACTGTCTTTTCAACCGATCACTTTGGTTTTAGCAAATATCCAGATCCTTTTTATTGTGTCTGTCTTCCTCTTAAGAGTTAATTTCAGCTGCAAGCTCTGGATATTTAAAGATAAACCTCCTCAAGTTGCTTGTTGCTCGATACTTTGGAAAATCTATTTACCAATTTGTAAATATCAACATCGAGTTAAAAGGGGGATGCAGGACTGCTGGCTTTGGCAGTCAGGGCGTGCATGGCTTGTCCCCAGTCTAGTACACATCATGTCTCTGACAGGCTGGGAAATCTGGTGGATAATCCCAAACAGTGCCCATGCTTAAGGAAGTCGTCTCAGCAGTTCTAAACTAGAAGTTTTGATTTGCACCATTCCATAGAGTGCAACAGTATAGTTTGTATTCTCTTCAGTAGCAGGTTTTTTGGTGGAGAATAAAGTTTTTATCACATAGGGTGGAAGGACTTGGAGGTTTTAAGGAGAAAGGATGGGCAGTAGGAGTAACTGTGATCAGAAGTAACTCTGCTGTGGAACGAGAGCAGACTGAGAGCCCTTGCTGAGAGCAAGATTCAGCATGATGCTATTAGTTCTCACCACTTGATTATGAATTATAAGCATCATTCCAACAATTTAGTGTTCAGATCAGGATTCTTTGGTTAGCAGGGAAAGCACATCTTGAGCCACACTATTCATGCTTGTGGCTGCTTTATGTTTAGATACTGCTGTGCTATTTTGAAATTGCACATTCAAAGAATATTTTTTCAAATATTTTTTCAAAGTGACAAGTTTAAATTCTGCTTTCCCATTCCTGTTACTGCAGACATCATTTGATGAGATTTTTTTTTTCAGTGAAGTGTGTTCATCTCTAAAAGAAAATAGGCATGTATATTTTTAATTGATTTGCAAAAGACAGTGGCTTATATTAATTGCTCGGGGGATTTCAGCTGAAATTTAGCATTCAAAGGGGCACATGACTCTAGGAACATGTAGAAAATACTATTTCATATGTACTGACCATACAGGCTTTTTAACCTCTCAGATAAAGTGATGCAAAATATAACTGTTTCTGGTTTCCAGCTTGCTGCTTACTGCACTTGAGAGTCAGAGTTGGGTTAATTAATTTGAATTAACTACAGGGATCCTCTCCATTGATTTTAGTGGACTGTGGATCATGCTGGTATATAATACAAATTGCTACTTCTTAATTAACCCTTCTACTCTTATCTGATCTCTTCAAGTTACTCACCAGGTGTGCGGGAGAACAGGGCCTGAAACCTTGGTCTTGTGTGTCAGTGAATGTCATCAAGAGTAGGTTATCCAGCTGGTCCTTCCACTGTCCTCCAGACAAATTAGTGCCTGAGGTGGGTTTTTTTATACTAGTGAAAGACAGAAAACAGAAAAAACTTGCTCTGTTGAAGGAGGTACCTCCCACTCTTAAGACAGACTTCTGATGCAGGAACTTGATTCAGAATTTGTTATCTTTGTCAGGGCAAGTCTGCTACCAGCTTCCACCAAGTTTTCTTTTCTGCTAATTTTCAGGAACCTGTAATGTTTTGTTTGCCCAGTTAGAATTCAGGGATCCAGAATAATAGCAAGCAGGGCTAAGTGCTATTCCAGAGAGTGCCTGATAGGATTTGAATGAGGAAAGGTAGTCATCTTCCACTGTGATACAAAGGATGCCTGATTCAGAGGTAGGGAATCTCAGAAGTCTTTTGGAGGTGAAATTGAAGATGCAGAAGACACTGACTATGCCAGCTTGGTACGCTCTTAATATACATGGTCTGTCTTCACAAGGATGCTTTTTGCTCTGATAAATTCTTTATGCATTTTACAAGACCAGAAATATATTGCACGCAAAAGGACAATAAAATATGGCTAGGACATCATATCCCAGGTATATTGCCAAAGCTATCCATGCCAATGAGGCTACAGACTGAAATGTCTGAAGTCCAGCGGTTTCTGGAACTTTTTCTGGAATTGCTAAGAAATTTTGGATGCTAAGTGTGCCATTCTTATAGCTATCACCAGGTTGGATCCTCTCAGACATCTTACTTGGATGCATCTTGGGGAACTCTAAGATTCCACGTTCCTGTGGAGTTTATTGTTTGTCCACCTGTCATGGTACTTTTAAGTGGCAGTTGAGCTAAAATGGCACTCCTGCAATATAATTATTTTGATCTTGAAGCACAGATCTACCAAATTCAATTTTGAAAGTGGTAGCTAGGTTCCTAAAGCTGCATGGTCATGCTGAAAATGCTGCCATTGATATGTCATGATGTCAGCACAGAACTGGCAAAATTTTCCTTAAAATGTAGGCATATGTACTGCAGGCTACTCACTTCCTTATGTCATGGAGACTGAGCTAAACTCCCCAAGTTAATGCATAGTAGGCACAATAGCAAAGATGCTTGCTTGCAGGAAAAAAAAAATCTTAAAAAGTAGATTTAGCCTGCTTTGCAATAAGGAAGCACAGTAAATTACTATAGCCATTTACCTGTGTACTTTTGCATCCATTCTCTTAACACAAATAATGCATTATTGATAACCCCACTTCAGAGAAAAAATTGATGTCATGCTCTTTTGCCAATTTTGTTTTTAATTAATGGTGGGTTTGAGAATGATGTTTTAGAAACTGTTGCATGGTTTCAAAGCCATCTTTTGTGCATTGTTTCTCCATGATCTAAGAGTCAAAGAGTGAAATTATCTGTAAGACATCACACTGGGTGATCACAGGAGTCTTGAAATCATCTTTGTGGGGTTAAATTATGCATCTTCATTCAGAGAAAGTATTATGGAGTCACATCATCCCGCAAGCAAATTGCCACCCTGAGCACAGCAGTGTAGCCCAGCAGAGGAGCTGACCAGTGGGTTATCAGGCTGGCAGAGACCACATTTGCTTCACATGCCAGTTTTGTGCACAGTGGTATCACTGTATGTACCTCTTAGTTTCCTGCTGGGAATAAAAGAGTCAAAGGGTAGAACGATAATTGAAGGAGGAACAATGGCATTTCCAATGAGAATACAAATCCTGTTATGCTCTAACTGGGCTAACCAGGCTGGGTCACAGCTTATCCAAATACAAAGACTCCCAGGAACTGCCAGGTTGGATCAAACCCAAAGCCCAGCTGGTTTCCAGCAGTGGGCAAAATCAGAAATACCAGTGGAAGGGTTAAGACCTGTGCTGTAAGCAGATAACAACGATAATCACATACTCCCATGATCATCTACAGTGAGTTCTGCTGAGCTGTAATTGAACTGTTTATCTCCTGGAGCACAACACTGGGTAATGGTTTCAAAGTGTTTTCTGATGTTGATGGTAGATTTGGATAGTCTTGGTATGCAGAAAAATGAGGAAACACATGCAGAGGACTTAACGTGATGCATGTTCAATACAATTCCACTGACTGGGCAGGTTGCTGTGCAAGAGTAGCGTGCCTGGAGTAAATAAAGTGGGAGGGCAAGGAGCAGGCACCAAGTACTGTGTGTTCACAGGGACTGCTCCTAAAGAGCACAATCTCAAGTAGAAAATGCTCAGTACTGCTGCTTTGCTAGTGACAATGAATAGATATTGTTGGAAGAGACTATACGGAAGATTTCCCATGTATGTGCAGGAATGTGGGTATGCCTTGCACTAAAGATGTTGGATGCTGTCTTATAACTTAAGTGAACATGTGCCTTAGATAGTGTTTATTCACAAGCTCTTTCATATCACAGTGAAAAGGAAATGCTTCAGCTGCTCAGAATACTATGCTAGTGAATTGAAAGCCAAGAAAATGCTTCTTGGTGAGTTGATTCTTATTCTGCTTTGAAAAAGGGCTCATTTCTCGGAAAAGCAGGGATAAAGTCAGCTCTTCAAGCTTTGAATCGATTATATCCACACACTGGAGGCACAAGGTGGGAAGGGTAGGAGACAAAAATGCTTTTTTCTCTCCAAACAAAGCCGAGTGCTAAAATAAAAATGTAGACCTGTTGTAAGGAAAATGTCCACCAAAAGCATGGAAGCATGTCATATGATTAAGAAATAAACAAATTCCTCTCTAAAAGAGTTTATCACTGTAATGCCTTTCAGGCAAGTATAACTTAGTGAATTAGCCTTGATGTGAGATTCTTAAGGTAATTCTTGGGATAAGAATTACCTTAAGTGCCATAAACTTGCGTGGAGAAGAGATAGTTGTGCAATTGGAGATTTCCAGCACTTTTCTAATGCAGTATTCGGAAGAACAACATAAGGAAATTGACAGCTCTGATACTTCCCCCATGCAGAAAATGTACACTTGACTCATACCTCCTATTTTACATTGTCTGAAAGAAAGCAACACTTTCATCTTGATAGTATTACAAATGTGGGATCTCTTGAAATGGCAGAAGCACATGTAGATTGATCTAATACTGTTATTGTAACTGAAAAGACAAAATAATATTATATGTGTGCATTTTCATAAGGCCATGAAATGTTAAAAAAACAAGATTATTAAAAACTTGAAGAAATGACAGCTAAGGAGAGAGAGGGAAAACTATTCTGCATGATATTGAGTTCAGGACATACATTTCAGCAGTGTCGTGCTACATGATTCAAGTGCTAAACTAGTAAATGTTAATATAATATTAGGAAATTATAATGATGAATATAGCTGGATACCATCTGGTATTAACTCAGTTCCCAGGGCATTTAAAATTCTGATTGCACAGTTCTTTGTAGGATTACTGGGTTGGAAAGCTGTAGTGAGGAATGTTGTAATTTGTCTGGTGCTAGGATTACTGAAAAGTCAGCCAGTGCTGGTTTTTGATGGTAAATGCTTTTTTTTTTTTTTTTTTTATCCCTTCCTTTAAAGAAATAACATATTTCAGGGAAAGAGTGGGTTGTGGGGTTTTTTTTCAGAAATCTTGGTGAGGAGGGTTGTTGTGTTTTCGGTTTTTGTTGACAGTTGGGTTTGTTGGGTTTTTTTTGGTTTTGGGGGGTGTGTGTGCCTTTTTTAATGATGGTGCATTCTGAAAGCTGCAGCTCTTCTGTCTCAGTCTCATTCTTTGTAATCTAAATTGGTCCCAAGAAGTCAGACTGTACCATCCTCAGACCTTGCAATGCAATGGGTTATTCTCCCTCAGAGACAGAGCTCACCAGATCCATAGGGAAGACTCAGTATGTGAGAAACACAAACTGCACCTCTCAAACTACTGTTTCAAACTAGACAACTTTTGGTTTTAGAGACAATTTTTCTAAGACTAAATTTGATTTGTATACCCCTAATAAACTTTTCTCAAAGATAAATAAAACACTTTTTCATTCATAAATGGGCCTTTGTTTTAAAGAAACTGCTGGAAAACATTGGATGTCTTAGGCCAGTGAGAGAAGAGATAAAAAATCATAAGTAGTAGTTTGGTGAATATGAGTAGCCAAAACTTAAGTCAAATGAATTTCTTAGGTTACTGAGAAATAATGGACACAGAAGATACGGGGTTTGCAAGAAAAGTGTTGAGTTTGCTGTCCAGAAAGTCAACAGAAATAGCTCCAATGCCTTGGTGCCCCATATACATTATGCCTTATTAAGATAAAATAAGATTTTAAAGCACATCTGCTAGCGATGTAAAACTTCAGATAATAAAAGACGTCTCTGGTAGCTTGAGTGCAATTCTTCATCCTTGAGTTTGTGTTAGAGATTTCCATCTGCAGATGTTGAAATTCTCTTTGAGAGCTACTTATTGTGGTTGCAAAACATATATTTCTCTCCTAACCAATAACTTTCTGTAAGTGGTTTTTTTTGCGGGGGGAAATTCTCTGATTGTTTATATTTGCCTTGTTTTACATGGCTTTTCATTTCCATGCTGGCTCTCTCAAATCATAATCTTTACATCTTTCCTGCCTATTACTGCCACACATGAATTTGCTGTGTTATTTTATTTATTTATTTATCATTTTATTTACATATTACTGAGTGAATCAGCTGTGAAATAGAAATTTTGTCCATCCTCAGACCTTTGGGATTCTTTGAGAACTTGTGATTTCACTGTAAATGTCAGGGGGTTTGTACCTTGGTTTGTCAGAAATTGATGCTATGATGAGATCAGGGTGACTATGATGCAGAACAGCTCTCTCCTCTGATAGTGTAAATGGCCACTGGAGTCCCAGCTGCCTTAATTAAGCTGATACGTGTGGTTCAGAGGGCTGGCAAGTGCTCCCACGATCCTCTTTTCAGCAGTTACCTTCAGGCAAAATGAAGGTGCATCTCAGCTTCACATTGTTCTGATAAAACACAGACCTGAGATTTTTGGAAGCTGGTAGGAGATTTGAGGGTCTTTCTTCCTTGGATGCACCTCTCTAAATGCATCAATGGGAGGAGGGCTTGAAATTTGGAAGGAGAGACTGAAAAAAAATTGTGAATTTTTTAAAATTAAGTCTTCACTCTCTGATACACAGCAGAGGAAGAGTAGCCAAGGTGTGGGCATCACAGATGGGGCAAATGTCAAGATACGTTTCTCTGGAAAACATTTGAGTAAAAGGCTCAGGTGATCAGACTGATTGGCTTCCTCCAAGCCATTCCTTTAAGAATAAGAATTCCTCTCTTGCAGGACACAGTCCAACTGTCCCACTGGTTTTCCCTTGCACTTTATTTCTTTCTCCAGTCTGTGGTCTGTCCAGTGCAGGCACTCAGTTGTTTCCTGCCCACCCAGAGCCAGCACCCTGGCTGCATGTGTGCTTCTGAATGTGTTATGTGGCAGCGGGTCAGATGCTGAAACACTGTAGTTCAAGAAAACTCCTCTCTGGGGTCTCTGCTGGGTCTTCACCACCACCATGACAATGAGACTGGGACAGGGTGCAGACAGGTTTTCCTGTACTGACTCCACCTGCAAGGCTCTGCCTGCTCTGTCCCCCAGGACAAAGGCACATTGGTCAACTTATCTGTGGCAGACACTCAACAGAAAGGCTTTTTGGCAGTCTCTTTCACATGCTCTTGCCTGCTATGGCATGTTCTCAATTTTTGTCCTAAGCATCCTTCTTCTGTTCTGTGTAGCTTTAGAGACAAGGGGTAGCTCAGCTCTTTGATAAATTTCAGCATTTGTTTTAAACCCATTTCACTTAATGCCTATGGTTTTTTTTCCTGAGACACTGGTTTTCAAGGGCCTTTAGGCACTTGTCTGTATTGCTGGTGGTTTTTCTATAACTTTTAGTGGAGCTAAAGTGACTGTGATTCGCTCTCCCTTCCTTCTGTCTCCACTGGTCCCTTCTCAATCCTAATGCTTTTGCTTTCCTACGGAGAAGTGATAAATGGCCCAGAGTGGAGTTTGATGAGGTCAGATGTTACT
>VYZP01004805.1:0-13165 GCA_013400635.1 Hypocryptadius cinnamomeus | reverse complement strand
TGAGGCAGAGCAATGTTGTGAGTAAACCTTGCCTCCTTTCTGACCCTCTTGGCTTGTCTGCTGTATTCTCCTGGTATCATATTAAAGGTACCTATGTCCACAAGAGATAACACTTCATTCATAACATTTTCTAAACTCTGCTCAGTCTCATGGATTTGTTTGTATTGATTTATTGGACTCTGGATAACAGCATAGCCTTTCTGATGTGCAGTGAATAAGTAATTAGGGTTATTCTTTTGTGCTTAGGGCTAAGTCTCTCAGAAACAGTAATGGGAGCTGGAAAAGTCACTTAGGTTATTACTCAAATCCCATTAAGAAACACTGGGTGACATATTTAGCTGCCAGAATTAGTAGGTGACTGATTCATATGTTGCAAATAATTTATCTGAAGTGCAATTGATCCTGATTGCTACTGATTCTGATGTGGCTTTGAGATTACTTATTTATTCAGTAGTACCCCCATGTGATCATATAAAGTATATGGCCACCTTTATCAAATTTACTGAGCAAAATTATAGAAATTACTCAAAATAAATTTGAGGTAGCAAATAGAAACTGACTTTTCATGTGTGTATGTTGTCATATATGTCCAGAATTCCACTTGCAGTCAAAAGGAATAACTGTGCTGATGAAAGAACATGATGGTCAAACATATAGAACTGTCTACATACAATAAATGTGAATTTTGCAAGAAATAAACCAGAGTTCTATCACAAGACTCTCCTTTTTCTTTTAGAGTTCTGTTTGACAGCTTTGTTCCTCAAGGATCACAGCTGAAACCACTGAATTTTGATTACAACACTTTTATTCAGACCTATATTTTAACTTAGGAAAGATAAAAAGAGGCAGGATTATATACATTATATCTACCTTTGTGGAATTAGTGTTAGCTCAATCCACTCCTGTGTAAAAAGACCTTTGACAGTGGTTGTAGGTTGATGATTTTGGCCTTGGAGTACAAAAATGATTGTTATGAAAATCCAGTTCAGTTTTTGAGGAAGACACACATGAATTACAAGCAAAAAACAAACTAATAAATAATTTATTTATACACATTATAAACAATAAATCTACATAAAATAGGAAATTATATAAGGATTAATAAGGGATGATATAAATACAGATATGGATATAGACATAGGCATTTTTTCTCAGATATAGGGAAGGAATAAAAAAAGGATCTGTTCATATACTAACTAGAAAACAAGATAAATACTGTTGTCTCTTTCTGTTGGATTTTTTGTTATTTCAAACCCCATTTTACCTGTAATCTATAGCTAGCATTTTGTCTCTGCATATATTATTTCACAAGCACTACAGTATTGAAGCAGCAAAACTGACACCTAGACAGCATAGTATTAAAATGTGTAACCATTTCTAGAAAGCTGTGTATGGTATGTCACAGCACAGTCAACTTGCATTAGCTTAGTAAATCTGTACTGCATCACTGAACATTAGCTCCAGTTCATCCATTATGGTGCAGAGATTGCTTATTGTGTTCCCAGGGCTCTTTTATATGAAAGAGCAATAGTGCTGTCTGCCAAAATGGTCTTGCCCTGTCAGAGTGGTTTTAATTGAGCTGAGCCGTAGGACCCTGCCCAATGCTATTACGGGAGCTGAGAGCCATTTGGTGATGGCACTCTATGAGATTATGGCTGTTAAGAGTATAATGGACAGTTACTGCAATATCCTACCCAACTAGAACACTATAAACATGCCCATAGGTAGTCATTTTACCTAGTTATCCTGTTTCCTAAAACAGTGTGGGTCTGATGCTTTGTTTCTATTTTTATGTGAAAATTATGGAGTATATTGGCAACAAGTGCTATCCATTCTGTGGTCAAGGGAAGGAGACAGAAGAGGCCATCTTTAGAAAGCAAACTTTTACTATTTAAATTTCTTCTGCATCTTTACAGCAACCATTTTACCCACGCAGAATGAAAAACAATGATATTTATATATTTTATGTGTTTTTCCAATGAAAATATGTTAATGATTCAATTGAAAAAATAGTTGACAATGAAAATATTTTATTTTCAAGCTCATGAGAGATGGTTGTAAATAATGACAAATATAAACAGGTGTACATAGGCACCTGATCATTTACATTTTCAGTTTATTTATTTGAGCAGTTCTGATACTTAAACCTATATTCCTTAATTTAAATAATTATTGTTTGGTTTCCAATTGATTTAGAAGGCAGCATATCAGATAAACAGAACATCTGGAAAGAAGCCAAATAATAACTATTTCCCATCAAGCTTATGCACATTTTGTATGTGGGAAAAAAAAATCATAAGTCATCAAAATGAAATTAGAAATTCAAGTTCTTTCTGAAAATGTTGGACAGGGGACATAAATAGAAGCGACCTTCATTTCATATCTCTGACAGATCATCAGAGATCAAACAAATAGAAATGGTGATGTCTTATGATGATGATGGCGATGACTTGTGCAATCCCTTTATTTCCATCTAATAGGCTTTTCTTTGTCAGCCAGAAATCTGTGAATATGAGGCTCATTGTGCTTCCACACTGTATAGATGATTGAATGCATTTACCTAGGACTAAAGACATGCTGGAAAATCACCAATTTGCAATACAATGGCATTGTGAAGACCAGAACCCAGAGTTATGTTTTCAAAGACCAAAAAAACTCCCAAAACAAAACAAAACAACAACAACCAACCAACCAACCAACCAAACAACAACAAAATACTCACAACAAAGCCCAGGCTTAGACAGATGGGGATAACCTTTAAAAAATACACTCTTTAGAGTGAGTGGAGAGGAAAATAGGTGTAAAAGGAAAGAATTTTCTAATGTCTTTTTTAGCTTCCTCTAAGGATATTCCAAAATGACTATTTCTTTTGAAAAGAATTTGAACTATGCATGTGGAGTATTTTCAAATGGTGAAGAAACATTAACAACCAGCCAAAGATAGGTACACTTTTTAATCTTCTTTAAGTATTTTTATATAATCTAAAATAAAGCATGTTTGTTCTTTCATGAGATTGTTCTGCATATCTGAACTGGAAATCCCAGTCTCTGTAATGTATAAGCATTGTGAGAAAAGCATTTATGCTGTAAATACACCTTTGTTAAGTCACAAAAATAATTTTGAAATTGATTTCTAATTCTCTATGAACTCATGAGAATCTCCGGAAAACTACATTTTTAGTAGTCCACCTCTTCATGTAACCTATCTCTTCATCTGTTGAAATGAAGAGAAACCATAAAGAAAGCAGTTTGTTCCAATGCTTCCTGACTAATGGAGAAGACAGTCCTATGCTACTATCCTCTCATATTCCCTTTCCATTCTTGCTCATTTTCTCTGTGTGTTGCATCATGTTGTAATCCTCAGTGGATCAATAGAGCTAACTGCATTGTTAAAAAAGTAAGCTTTTTCCTCTTTNCCTCCCTTCCTCCCTTCTTTCCTTCCTCCCTTTCTCTCATTATAGTTATTTTTCTTAGAGCTAACAAGGGATTAGCTACCATAGCTAATGTTGAGGATTATATAGGAAGCTCTGATAAAGATTGCCACTGCATCAAAGGACCAAAAAGGCAGGATGTTTGGCTGACTGCTCAGTCTCAGCAGCACTTGCCCTGACCAATCTAGACCTGACCCTCGCAGCTGTAGGGGCCACAGTTGTAGCCTGTGCACATCTAGAACATGTTGGTCTTGAAATGACCTACAGGAGCACTTGTCATCCCTGTAGAAAACTCATAAAATGAAAGCAAGCAGTGGGAAGTCACTGCTGGAAAGGGTATATGAAACCTACTCTTAATCGCTTTTTCTTCACTAGGGAATCTGTAGATTGTAGCTGAACAACACTGTAGGGAGAAAAGGCACTCTAGGTCAAAAGTGAAATGCCAGCTGGATGGAGGAAATTAAGACATTGTATACCAGCTATTTTGTCTGTTTTTATCCAAGCTCCATCAATCTCTTCCAACTGCCTCTAAAAATGGATAGCTAGAAACTTCCATGCTTCAGGATTCCACTCTTAATTACAAGTAAATTTGGCTGATGAAGGAAGGTGGTGTTAAAGTGTCTTGTGAGTAATTTTATCATCAACAGAGAATTAGAAAACTGTTGCAAATAGCATTAAAAACAGCCAAAATATGAAAATTACAATTTTTTTCAGCCGTCTTAGGTAAATTATCATGCATTTTACAAGCCAACATTTTTTGGGAGAAAGGACTATGCTTTCTTCACAAATTAATTATGCAAAGGGGCTTAGACAGAAACACTTGAATTGTGCTGACAGAATATTTTGTTTTGCCTCCTCCAAGTATGAGCAATAAAAATTACATGTTCCATTCTCTAACAACAATTTGTACCATTGTTTTCCATATCTTTGACACTAACAAATTTAAATAATTTTATCATTTCAGTTGTTTTAATAACAGCTGCTTCAGTTTTGAAATCAAAATAGAAATTAAAGGAAATGAAAGGAAATATCATTGCAAAAACTGATTACAAATTGTATAAGGGACTTCACTAAAACAAAACTAATATAAAAGAAGCTTTTAGGTTGTCAGACCTGACACAGACAAATAGCAGGGAGATATTTTGGACCTATGAAGATCCTTTTCTACTCAAGAGAAGAAACTCCTGTAGTCTTCAATATCACTGAATGACATCTGTTGGAATATATAACTAAGAGTATATAAAAGGCCTTTGCTTTGGAGCAGAAAGAAAAGGACAGCAGTTCAAAAAAAAATCCTGGTAATGTTTACCATTAGCTATTTTCATACAGCATAATAATAATAAATGGGTCTATATAATACAAGAATACTTGTATATTAAATTTCAGGAAATTAACTTTGAGTGAATTAAAAAAGCCTATGAGCAAAGTATGATGCACTAAAACAAATTGGAAGAACTTTGGAAAATATTCAAAACTGCACCTTGAAGTCTAAAGGAAACACATTAAGAGGCAATATGAAACTACAAGAGAGTCCATGAATTATTAAGGATGAAAGTGAAGATGAAGAAGAAAAAGTAAAAAAAGCAAAGAGGCATATTCAGGATTAATGAACATATCTTGATAAGAGCTATGTTGATAAGGGCTTACAAATTTAAAAGGTAGTCATAATTATCCTTACTAATTAAATAAAAAATAGTTAAATTCCTAAAATAGTTAAATTCCTGTAACTATGGTTTAATCTGAAACTCAGTGAGGCTAACTTAATTTTTCTAATACTTTGAGTAGGTTGATGACAGTGAGACAGAAATTTTTCTTTCTTGTTTATTGCCAAGTGTATTTAACACTTCAACAGCCCTCGTGAAGCAGAGGTTAGAACAAAATATTCTGACTGGTTTCAAGCCTATTCCTTCTCAAAAGTGAAAATGAGATTCAAGTTTTCTTGAAATAAGTGAACATCTGTGCTTTTGTAGATGATACTAATCATTGAAGTTATGTGAAATATTTTTTAAATAATTCCAAAAAAATCCCCAAAACATGTAGAAAACGCCTTAAAATTATTCTTATAACATTCTGTGCTGGTCAAATTAAGTGTGGGCTGTAGAAAGAGGATATAGTTGGAGGAATTGCAACTCAGGTAAGACTCCTATATTATGGATTAAGTTATAGGTTTAAATTGAGTCTTTCAATGGTACAAATGTTTTTGATTGGTAACAGTTTCTGGTATACCATTTGGGAGTTTTTTTATTTTTTTTATTTTTTTTTTAATAAAATCAGAGGTGTTTTAAGTAAGATAACCCTGAGAAAGAGCTTTTCCAAGGGGAAGTTAACCATGACAAAAAATTGTCCCATGGGGAAGGCAAGAGAGACTAAGAGCTCTCCCAAGGGGATAATGGCAATGACAATAAGCTTTTCAAAGGGGAAGATTAACATGACAAAGAGCTATCCCAATGGTAAGACCACAACATCCAAGAGCTGGCCCAAGGGGAAGATGACCTCAGCTACATCTGGGACACTCCCTTGGGTATGGTGAATTATGAGGATCCCCATATTGGTCCCAAGAAGGCACCCAGATGTCCAGAGTGGCTACAGAGGCAGCAAAAGAGGCAGGCAGTGACCTGTACAGTACATCTCCTGCCCCAGCAGGTCCCACAGACACCAGGCCGGCAGCTGCTACCCTGGCTGGAGGTCCTGAGGAAGAGGAGCTCCCAATGGGGCAAAGGCAGCAGTTTCTTCTGCCTTCAGCAAACAGGTGACAGCAGCAGAGGCAGAGAGCCATCTTGCTGCCCTGCACAGCCCCTGTTGCCCACACAGCCCCTCATCTCCCCAGCTGGAAACCCAAGTCCTAAGCAAGCAGTGAGCATTCTGCAAGAAATGACCTTCCCACTTCAGGAGGAAGCTCTGGGCTCTGCACAGGCTCCTTCAGTGACTCTGCATGGTGGGATGGCTGGAGGTTTGAGCACTCTCGTTTACATGGCCTCAGAGAAGATCCTGTAAATTTTCTTTACCCATCCCTCAGTGCTGTGCCATCTGCCCTTTTCACAGCTGCTTTCCCTGTCGACAGACCCAGCTCCCAGAGTCAGGGACAGCACCTCCATGAGCCCCAGCTCTGTGAGATGCATCAGGCAGCCCTGCAGCCCCAGGTCTGGGTGGCCCTGTCCTCTCTCCTACACAGCTATGTTGTGCCTGGTGTATTTTCTGCAGTCAGTGGGGACACATTCTGCAGTAATGTGTCATGTACAATGACACACCAGCCCTGTTACTGCTCAGTCCTGTGCTGCCTTCACCAGCATCTCCAGCTCCTTTCCATGCCCACGTAGTGATATGTCTGTTAGCTGCCTCTATTTGTTTTGTTTTTATCACCTTTTTATATCTCAAATCAAAGGACTCTCCAAGTCAGACCCATAAATCTCAAATCTTTGCTACGATCTCTGAAAGAGATGATTATTTTTACTTTATTACTGAATCCAATATTCCTTCTCCTACCTCTGTTTGCATATGTAAGGATGTAAAATGTTTCACTTTGAATGATTGCACTGTATTGAATTTGGATTCAGGCTTTCCTGAAGCAATATATCCCCACTTATTAAAATCCATGTGATCCAGTTCATTCTGTATTTAATATCAATTTCTATCTTCAAAATGTGGTCTCCTACATTTGTAGAAATCACTGTTTCATGCCATTATAATTTCGGTGTGCTTTTAGGATATATGGTTTTATCCCTGATATGTACAAGTTCTGAAATAAATCAGGAGATATGAAGATAATATACAGTATTTTTACTCTTTTAAAAAAAAATTAAAATTATTCTTGTAACACCATGAATACTATAACTAGCTTTATATTGCTTGTATTATCATTGCTTCATTTCTATTATTATTCTTTTTGGTTACACAATGATGGAGAGGAAAATGAAACAGAATCTCTTAAAACCTTATGGCATAATAGTGATTCTTTTACACAACTAATAAACAAGTATTTTAGCTCTGTCAATCCCATAGATTTTATCCTATCTATTAAATATGCTTAATGGTAGTATTACACATATATTTCTTTTTTTTTCTGCATATATTTAGTAGTTTTTCTTAACTGGCAAATTAAGCTGAATGAAATATTTTCACACCTATGGAAGTACACTAATCCTACATTTAAAAAATATTTAATGGGAATATAGTCAAGATTTACTAAGATAATATTTCCAATTTTTTTTTTCCAATGCAATTTAAACAAATACAGTGCAAAGGTAAAGTAGGCAATTTTGAAGTATTTTGCTGGGGACTAACCCTTTTCTCGTCTGTGCATGATAAACCTTTAATCTTGAATTGTACCCAAGCAATATTTTAAAATGGTGATCCTAAGAAGGAAACGCTATATATTTCCATCAGTTTTTTCTATTTTAAAAACATGCAGCAGTTTCAAAAAAAAAAAAAAGAAATAGCAAAAACTCCCAAAACTTGGGTATTTGTCTTCCTAATTTTACATAAATTATAACATAAATTTAGGAGTGAGAAACCTGTTTACACACAATGAAGCACATAAAAGCAGTGTAATCTAAATGGAAGCAATTGATTTTAGGTATTGAGTGAGCACATTGATTTTCATCCTGACAAAAGAAAATAGCCTCATTGGATACAGTCAACAGGAAATGAGGTGTCTTCTTTGACATATATGATATAATGCATTGATCTGATAAACATATAATCTCCTCAACAAGCAGATGCCAACACCTATACTACAAAAAGAAACCCAGTTTCCCAATAATTTCAACAGATACACTGTGCTTCATTATTCACTGCCACCATCATCACTGCACCTTTTTATTGAGAAGAGAGATAAAGATGATTGAAATGAAGAGCACTTTGCATCACAGTAAGCAAATAGTATGTTTTTTTGTATATAATATAGTCAATGATTTATTGGTTGAAGGTCTTTGGGGGTTTTTTTGTTATTAATTTTAATTTTTTAGTTCTGCCACCTGAGAAGACTTTCCAGAAGACTTTAACATAGGTTTTGAAGCAGCAAACACATCTGACAAATTTAGGAGCAGTGTAACGTAGCTAACACCTACAAAGACTAATGCTGTCACAAGAGAAAACCATCAACTTTTAGAAGACCTATGAAATGCAGACAAATGTCATGTTGTGTTATTGTAGTGTTAGTTTTTGTATTTGTTTACCAATATGCAGATGCCAATTCTGTCCTTTGCAGGAATTTGAGGTGATGGTCCTTCTTTTAGCCTTTTGCTTTATAGCCCCCTTGTTACAGCATTCGTGTGTTGGCTTGATGATTACTGCACTGTGGTAAGAACCTCAGAAAACAAAGAACTGGTAAACAGGTAAACTGGCAAATATCTTTGAATTTTATTTGAGGAAGTAGCATTGCTTTGTCTAAATATTCTGTTATGCTTTTAATGAAAAGCTCAAGGTGGCAGTCATATTCTGAAACAGTCCGTGTGAACCCACTTCATTGCCATGGTAAAAAAAAATTTCCTTTTAGCATTTCTTTCTTCTGAAATATATAAAAAAAAGATCTAATGTCCCTGTTAGATTGCTATTTCTGACCTTGTTAACAGCACTCTTCATGAGTAAAAACACGCACTTCATGAGTAAAAAAGAAGCACTCTTTGGAGATGCCCTAGCTGTCATTATTAGGCTTAATATGCAACAGCAATTAAAAAAAAAATCAACTAACAAACCATAAAAAGAAAAGAAACATCACTCCTTAATAGCAAACAGCACCAGAACATAGTGTGATCCATCTAACAAAATACATATTATTTCCATGGCTACTGAATGCGATGGAAACTTTGGGGGTTTTATCATGACTTGAGGTATTTTAACTGTACACATGGTAGATTTTTAGTTGTTTTTGTTTATTTCAGGATAGTCAGCAATATGCATCTTGTTAAATTTAAACACAGGTTAGAATCACAAGGGCTTTTTTTCACATTGGATATTTTGGGAAGATTTGTTATCTCTTTTTTATGTAGACATATGATCTTTCACAAGCATGAAATTACACCTAACGATATGTTTACATATCAAAATCTCCATTTTTTCCCCCTGTTGAACATAACACAGAAAAAAGGTCAAACAAGTTTCCAGTTGTCTATTTAAAAAATAAACTGAAGTCCAGCTCCTTAATAACTAAGTAGGGATGATCCAGTACCAGAAAGGATATGTTGGGGTTTTTTATGTATATGTATTCAAACTACAGATTAAAAAACTGTAAAATTATTATAGCTAGGGATGCAGAAAATGAGTGCTAATTGAGCAAGGCTAACACAGGTCCTTTAAACAGTTAAACAAGCAAACACATCCTGCCACTGCCCTCTCCCTTACTCCCAACCCTGAATGGAGTGGATTTCTTTCCAAGTTGGAGTCATTCCCTTCAGAGTATTGAATGTCAGAGGTTTCTTCTAGAACTGACCTAAAAAGATAGCAAGGTTTCTAGTGTCTATTCCACTACTTTTAGTCCCTTCCACAAATAATCCTGGGTTCAATTTCACCTAAATTAGGTCACAGTTTCTCTAACAGTCCTGTCTTTTATTTTAATTTTATATAATTTAAATTTTAAGCTCATAATACTCTCAAATAGATAACGAGCTACCATTAGAGAAATGGTCAAGGCCCAATGCATATTTTATGAATGAAGGATTACTTCTCCTAGCCTGTGATCATTAAAGGAATATGCACACAGTTTCAGTTGTGAACCTTCAATACCCATATAAAAAGTAACAGAACTGTTACAGTAATAATTTTATACCAATTTCATTATAACTTTTAAATTATTGTCAGATTGCTATTACCACTAATGGATTTAGATTATCCACTTCCAAGTTTGAGCCCAAATATGAAGTACTGCACAAAACATCTAATTGCTACTAAGTACAGAAATAAACACTTAAAATTATAAATGTAATCAATTGAAATAGATACTTTGTAAACATTTGGAGGGAAATTGTGTTGTTTTCTAGGGACCTAGATTAGTATCTGTGCCTGGTACTGTATAGTATCATCCTAATGGAGCTATTATTTAAAGGATAGCTCAGTAATCCCATTATGGTATTCTCACAGAATTTGATCCAACTTATTTGCAGTCAGACAAACTAGTTAGCTTTCTGGCTTCTAGAAAATCCTCAAAAAATAACCTAAAATTTTAGACATAACAGTGAATGGTCTTTTGATGGCATGACATACTCTATTGCACCAGGTAGGAAGGCAAGTCAGTGCTGCTGCAGAATTGTCCCCACTTCAAGATCAGCTAAACCAAAAAGACTGGCAACATTTTCAGTATTCTTTATTTTCCATGGATGTTTAGGAAAACCCTTTCCTTACTTTGGGAATTTTTTTTTATCCTTATTTATAATTTCTTTGTCATTATTGCCTGGGTTTGAAACAAATTCTTTTCCAATGGACTGTTCAACATCAGTGTTCTAAAGGGCTCTGGATCAAAAACTTTGATTCAAAATGCAGAACTGGCCTCCATGAAAATATATTGTGTTTAGTTCTTTGGTTTCTTGTAAAGATAGGTATCAGATATTCAAGATTAGTTTCAAGTTCAGATTTTTCAGTATCAAATAAGAAATCAGGAAATATATAGAGAAATAGATTTTAACATATAAGATTTAACATATAATCTGTAACAGATTTATGTTAAATAGATATAAGTTTCAGTTGAACAAAAGAACTAAAGGGATTGTCTTACTTCTGTTGAGTGCAAGCCCATGCCAAGGAGGGGAGGGGAAGGGAAGGCTTGAGCTTAATTTGAATATAAACTAATGCCCTTGTTCAGCTTCATTTAAAATCCGTTAGCATTTCCAGCTCCCAACTTTAATAGAATGTCAATAATTCATTAAAATTAAATTAAAATCACAATATTTTAATTTAGGTGAAGTAAGGGAATAAACACAAAATCTGTTAATCAAAACTAATGTCACTCTGCTTTCCTTTGCAAAATTCTCCACATGAACAAAATTTTAAAAAATTATTTTAATATGCATAAGAATTTTAGAAATGTTACAAATACTGGCAGTTCATGGTATATAATATTTTCTTAGAATTTTCATATAATTATTCAATTATAAAATTGATCTGATTTCTACTAGCTTAATGCCCCATTTAACTCATAGTTATATGGGTGCATCTGAAACCCAAATAGAGGTTAAATATTAATTTTTCCTAATGACATTCCAGTTGTTCTGTATAACATATTGTCTATACACTTTTTTCCCAGTGAAGAAGTCTTAGAGGGTTTTCTTTGATTGCATATTTTTTGTCTATTTTTTCAGATACTTTCTACAAAGAATGAGAGTAGTTGATCCATACCGCAGAATTCTGTAGATGCATAAGAATACAGAGTTCTACACTAATGCATAGACTGTGAATCTATCATTACAGTGTATCATCCAATTCAATTATTATTATATGCTGTAAAATAAACCCCACAAATAAAACACAAAACTTAAGAGATAAAAACACGTGATGCTGGAATTAGTGCTGTGCAACTTCTCATCTGAAAGCTCCAAATATCTATTGTGAAGTCATTGAGACTTCTCTACAATCACTACAGTATAAAGGCTTGTGCTACGTGGAAACTTTTTGTCCAATCTGGCAATAAATCCATAATTCATAAATAATTCCAGGCAGAAGAATTTTTCCTGTTACTTAAAAAAAAAGTTCCATTATTTCTTCAAAGAGTTTTCATTTTTGGAAAGAAACAGGTTTAAAACTAGTATCAGTTGCAAGTACAAAAGAACCTCTGCACTCCTTCATTAAAAACAAACTTACAAATAAACAAACACACACAAACAACAAACAAACAACAAACAAACAAAAATTAAGAAAAAAATAGGCCTATCTTATCCACTGCTGTGTGAAATAACCACAATTAATGGTGGGAAATTGCTTAGAGTATGGAACTATTAACCTGGCTCGCCTGTTACTGTGATTCAGTCTGTTAGAAAGGAAGTTCTTAACTGTAAAATACTAGAACAAGAAAGACAGAGGGAGAGAAGAGAAGAGAAGAGAAGAGAAGAGAAGAGAAGAGAAGAGAAGAGAAGAGAAGAGAAGAGAAGAGAAGAGAAGAGAAGAGAAGAGAAGAGAAGAGAAGAGAAGAGAAGAGGTAATTAGAAGTCTAGCCATTTTGAAGAAAGGACATATATTTTAGACGCTCCCAACTAAGTGAAATTCATTCACGAAAATGTATTCTGTGGGGCTTAAATATGTGAACTAAGAATGCAACTGGTTTGATCTCTCCTGAAAGAATGATCATCATACATGAAGAGATGGTCTTGACCTCATGAGACTGTGGAATGGAAACCTTTGAGGTTTCCATTGCTGCTAAAGACTATCTAACAGTCTGAGCCACCAGGGAAACAAAATATGTGAGTGCACGTCTGCTTACATACACATACCTTCATTTGATTTCAGGGGCTTGAACCTGTAAGAGTAAATTCCAGTGAAAACTTTAATGGCTCATGAGGCTGACCATAATTTTTCTCTGTTGAGGAGCTGACAGTGCTACTTGACTTCTGTCAATTGACTTGATTGCAGAATTGTTCTCAGAGATGATTAAATGTTTTAGGGAAGGCAAGGTCTATGAGCTGAAATAAAGTTGATTCTTCTTTTCTTCTGAGACACAGTTTAGAGAGGGATTATCATGAAAAATTATTGAGACCGGTTTAGAGAAAAAGAAAGATTAGGCATCTTTTTATATGGCATATATAATAAAAATCT
>VYZP01004804.1:0-33701 GCA_013400635.1 Hypocryptadius cinnamomeus | reverse complement strand
CCTGGCCTGTGCTCCAGACCTGAGTACTAAGTCAGCCTAAGGCTGAAGTAGGAGACCACAAGATGGTGCAGCACTTTGGTTTGGGTACACACACACTCAGCAACTCCAGGGATACAGAGTACAGGCCCTACTAAGAAATGCAGAATAACACAAATCCTGAGGTCTTCCATAATTCAGCATCTTTGTAAATGTAATGACCATTAATAAGTTGTACAGACATCACTTGGATTTTATTTAGAATTAGAAATTTTCATATAATTAGATAAACACTTAGGTGATTAGGACATTCAAAGACTGAGTAAAAGGACTTACATTTGAAAGCCAAATGCCATAGGCCATATGCTCACTAATTCCTCAAATCACCTTCTCTGCAGATAGGTAGCAAACATATCTGCAATTCTAAACAGTTCTGCAGTTTTCAACCAAAGGAAAAATTAATACTATTTAAAAATATTTTTTGATGATTTATGAATAAGAAATGATGGCAGAATGGCACTTGTGTCATGGCCAGCACAGCATATGAGGGGAAAGAAGAGATGGCTGGGCACAGCACAGTTCTACCTCAGAAGGTCTCTGAGTCTTGAGAGGGTCTCCAGAGTTCTCCTTCCCATAAAGGATTAATTAGTTTGCTGTTATTGTAAAGCATTTCTATTTTTTAGCATCTAATAGCAGTTATGCATTTGCTATTACACCTTTGTTGGAAATTTAATCTCTGCTGTTCTTAGACTTAACTATTGCTTTATTAGGCAATTCCAAATAAATTGCCTTAAAAAAGAAAATATCTTTTTTGCAAGATTATTTTTTTAGAGAAAACAAATGCCATTTAAAAAATGTTCTCTATGTTTCTAACCTCATTTTTATGTTTCCTTCCTTCACACTAATTGCTCATTCCTGACCAGTTCTGTTTCCCAGTATCCCATCTGAACATCATTACACTCTGGATGTATTCAATCACCTTTTTACCAAGTCAGAAAGAGGGGCTAGTAACATACTATTTTTTCTAGCTTACTTTTATTCAAAGAAAAATAATATGCTACTATAGGGACCCAATTTTTTTTTCTTTTTTTATTCTGGCTATTGATGATATCATCTGATATCCATCAATGAAGCCTTTTATTCTGTATATATCCATGTATAATTCAATTGTCTGGAGAATCAGTGTGAACTTTTAAAAATAATTAAAACACTGTACAAGCTCCTTTATAGGCGATAGCAAGTGAAAGCCTCGTGCAATTAAAGTATCAGAGCAGGTTTGGTTTGGTTCCCAGATGTGCATATTCCTCTTCTCCCACAACTCTCTGAAGACCTCAGTTTGGCTCAGTATAACAAGTCTATTAAAAAACTCCCCTGTGACATCCATGTTAGCACAGAACTGCTTGGCTGCTAGAAGGATTCCAGAGTTTGAATGTTTTCCTGTTGGATGCTGGGCTGTGACATCACCCTATCCCAAATCCTATTTTTCTGGTTTAAACTGCTCTACTTTCCCATACTTACAGCAGTTTAAGCTCCTCTAGCAGCTTGTTAGGTCAGTGGAGAAATTTTTGACTCTTTCATCTGAAGTCTATCAAGAAAATGTTGGCCATGTAGCATGAAGGGAGGGCTTTATTTGCTGAAGTCTGCCTCTCAGAGGAAGTTTATTGGCATATTTGAAGAACTAAGGATGTTTTTGTAGTACAGAAGCCAAGCTGACCATGATAAGACCCTGTGGGGTGGGACACCAGGGTATTTTCTCTGTTTAGTTAAACTCTCATATCTGTGAGTTACTTAAAATGCTGATTAGATTTTATTGAAGACTTGTGATTCTATTTCCTCCAGAGGCCTATAAACATGAGGGTCATCTTAGTCTACGAACAGCTCATATTCCAACGCCAAGACCTAAAACAAACAAACAAAAACTCCAAAATCTAACTAAGAGAATAGTTGAGACCCTAAAGACCTATAAATTAATAAGCTTTCCAGAATGAAGACAGAGTGAAGTCTAGGAGAGTAAATGACTTCCCAAAACAATGTGCTAAGCAAGCCAAGGTCGGATCCAAGGCTTGCTGAAGGCACTGAAAGGACTCTTTTCAGTTGGACATGAATCTAAGGACTCTGCGACATCCAATAGCACCATGAAATATGGAGCTGTGCCCCAAATGTTATGACATATTATGGTCATTTGGACACAGGACATTTGGAAGGACTACCTACTTTATGGAAAAGAACACCAAAGAACTCCAATTTTATACATGTGAGACTATCTTGACGTAAGTCTGTGGTGTAGCAGAAGCTACCGGTGCCAGTCGTTGCTTGAACAGTAATAGGAATCCCTGCTTTAGTTTGTCCCATCAATACAAACAGAAAGAGCCCACAAATACATAGGGCAAAACTACTTCCAAATTCCTGTCTCTCCTTGCTGAGTGGGTGCTTGTATGGTGTGTGGAACAGGTACAGCAGCATGTTGTGCACACAACCTCTGTGCTGAGGCTGCTACCCTGTTGAAATGTGCTGTTCACTATGTAGCTACCATACAGGTAAGAAATATTCATACTAAACACTACTGCTGTTGGAAAGAACCTTCCATGTTTGTGACAGTCACCAAAAGAATTACAAATGTGCAACAATTCCATATACTTTTGAATTGTGGAAATACTCCACAATTTACAAAACTATTAATCATTTCCAGGAAATCTGCCCTGCTTTTTCCCATTGGCTGACATGAATGACTTTCATTTCTATCTAACCCACACTGTTTTCTTGTGGCAAACACAGAAGCCTCTCCACTCTCTGTAGCAAAGATTGTAGTCATCTACATATGTAAAATATGGAAATACAAATTAAGTAAGCTCTATAATACTTTGCTAGCTGTATGTTGGGTCTTTTCCCATGCTAAGCTTCTCTGTTTCTGTAGGACCACAATTTCACACCAGATGTGTATCTGCTTTAAACAGCCATATAAATAGACATCCTCTGAGGAGGGGATGCAGTTGATAGGATTTTGACCAAATCATCCACAATTAAGAAAGAATTGTGTGTGGTTATGACAGAACAGGATAAATTTGTGGGTCTGGATTTGTAGTATTAGTCTAAAAACCTTTCTCTAACTACGACTGTTTTAAAAGTCAACATATTCAAAGTTTTAATTTTGCAATATCTTACTCAAAACAAAATTGGAAACCTAAATATCTAAAGATGCACTTCTGATTTTCACATATTTGAATCTTAATTTATGAGCACCCATCTGCTACTCTTGACTACTAACTAAAAATAAATAATGATATTAGGAAAAGACAATTATTTCTCAGGATTTTTTTGTTTTGGAAAATTGAACTTTCATAGTATTCTAGGGTATTTTTGCTACATATGCTATGTAAAGGACTGTGAGAAATATAACTTCAAGCACTAGGGTTTTTTCAGTCCTAGAGCTGAGGGATCAAGCAGTCAGCCAAGAAACACCACAGAGGAATGTGTTGAGGGAGTAGCAGTTCAGGTAGATGGTTTGGCATGTTTCCTTCTCTTGCACTGCTGAATTCCAGAGACCTGCACTTGCCAGGACTCAGTGCAGCCTTCTGCATAAGTTACAGCCCAATGGGGCTCCCAGATTCTCTAGACTCACACACCAGAAACCTGCAAGCAATGCTGCAAAAAATGTAACTCTTTGAAAACCAGATGCAGCCAGCAGCAGTAGAAAGGCTGGTATTGATATTCTCACAGTATGTCCAGAAAATCCCACCTCATCAGCCTCTTGCCATCAGTATTTTAAGAAACCTTTCCAGAGTCTCCTATAAATTATTATTTTTCTGGAACAATATGCCTTTCATGAAGTTGGATAGGTTTTGTCACAAAATATAAGACCCTGAGAAGTTCTCATTTTCTTTTAAAATGCTTTAGAAGTTCTGCAGTAATTTGTTCAGGTCACTTTCTGGCTTTATCCTTATCTAATTTTGTGAAATGCTTTCATAAAGGAAATAATTCATTAATGGCAGTAGCCTTTAGCACAGGCCTAAATGAGGAAGGGAAATCTGGGTTCCCTGTTGCTGGTGATGGCAGTACATAGGAAATCCTTGCCCAATCCTCCCACCCAGAACTTGGCATGGACGTGGTCGGAGAGCAAAAGGTCAGAGCCTGGGGAAGTGCTACACTGAAGGTGATTACGATTTATTAGGGCTATACACAAACAAATCCTCTGCACTAATTAGGGAGGCTGGCAGAGGAGGGGGTAAATTGCAGCTTAAAAGGAAGACAGGAAGGTGAACTGATAAAAAGTCTCCCTGACCAGCAGCTTGCAGGCACTGCTGTCAACACTGCCTGTTTTCTGTCCCATGCTGAACTACCAAGTTAAAATCAATGCTGCCCATTGCGTGTCATGGTCTCAACAGGACCCTCGTTTCAGCTGTCACCTCTAGAGACTTTATTCAACTGGAATGAACTTGAGCAATACAAAGACAGAGGAACAATAGGAACATTCCATAGAATTCTCAAAAAGTTCATCCAGAAGAAATTACAGGTTGTGTGGCTTTAAATTACTTGTAGGTTGTCTCTGTAAAGTACTGCCACAGGGAAGGATCAAGGGTTTTCAACAGAGCGAAAAAGATCCTTTCTCAGACTATTTCCTTTGGCATCTAAATATTCCTTTGTCTTATATTTGGAGTGACAGAACCAGGTTTTCCTACTTTCCCTGAACCTCAAAACTCTCTGTGATGGAAAATTGTCTTATTTAATCTTTTCACAGTGGCTTACTTGGTCTTTGGCTTTGCTGGTTCACTCCTGGTTCTATAGTCTCCATCTGTAAAGCACACTCAGTGTAGCCCTGTCTTAAATTTTGTCTGCTCTTCTTGTTACTAGGAACACGATTTCATTGATGAATGTTTATAACACAGCTTGAGGAATTTCATCCTCCCCTGGTAAACTGTGTAGGAGATTGCCTTAATGGTCAAAGAAAAATGTCTGCTGGACTTTAGCCAGAAGCTTGGACTTGCTTATAAAGAAGAAAATACAAGTATAACCTTTTGTTGCTGTGTACAGAAGACATATTTAAAAAAAATACTCACCTCTCTACTTACAAAATAAAGTGGAACCAGTGAAAGATTTCTGTGGTTTTCACTATTTTCTGTCAAATTCCTTAGTTGTGACAAGTTTAATTCCACTTCTTGATCAGATATCTTACAAGGCTGTACTGCTCTATTTTCTCCAACAAATACCTTTAACTGGGAAAATAAATTACAGATGACTGTGAAAAAATTAAGACAACTTAAAGTTAAGAGAAGAAAAAATGGTTATATGCTTCATTTACAGGTGTAAGGAATCTAATTTGAAAAAGCAAATCGAAAGTTAAAGCCCAGTTTTAACTTCACTGAATAGGTTACTTGAGTAAGACTTGGGATATGAATTCAGCAAAGCCATGATATTAGTTTGATTTATGCTTGCTAGGTTTGTTTAATCAGGGCCTGAAAAAAGACTTTGGGGATTGAGCTGTTCTGAAGGCTACGTGAGACTGGCTGTTCCTGTGCTTAAGTTAATTCCCTGTAGAGCAGTTTCTAACCTCTGCTGAAGAGAAGCAGAATCACCCTGTGTTGTCTGGCTAATCTGTTGTGTTGCATTTATGGCAAAGGAAATATATGTGCTATATTTCACTGCTTGCTGAAATAACCTGTAGATGCCTAGCAGTTTTAAAGAAGAGTTTCAAACAGGACGCAAGCATAGCTGAGCTAGCAGCCAGAATGCACTAACACCTTTCTCAACCTGAGAACAGTAATTTGGAACTATGAATCACTCTCTGCATTTCTTCCCCTCACTCCCTGGTGGAGATTTAATGCCCTTAACTATATCCCCATGGAAAATGTTATGTGCCAGGAGTGGAAAAGCACAGTAGTCCCATGTAGCTGATGGAATGATTAAAAGTTGATGGGTCCCTTCTGTCACTGCATCTCAGAAAAGGAAGAGAGGATGCCTTCATTTCCTTATAGCACCTTATCCCTGCTGCTTCTTCCGGGTTGGAAAAGGATGGATGATCTTTTGGCAGTTGGCAATGCCTGAGGTGCTCTGGAATAGGAGACCAACTGCTGTCTGCTTCATTGGAGCAAAGAGCCCTGGAGAACTGGAATTTGTCTCCCACATTTCTAGAAAAGACTACCCATCCAAAGTGGCCATGGGAACTTGAACATACTCCCACCTCTCAGGTTCACAGGTTCCCTCACTTTCCCTATTGAGCTGTCAAGAAGCGCAGAAAGCATGTGAGCTGCCGAGAGAGAAAGTCAAGTAAGCCTGCAGGGGAAGCAGGCAGCTTGGAATCCTGCCTGGCTTCTCTCAGAGCCAATGTGCTGCTCAGAAACCTGTCAATTACAGTTTGGGTTATTTTTTTTCCCAGTGGAGAAATTTGCTGTCAGAAATTTCCAGCCAGCTCTGCTATGTGCTGCTACTGCTGCTCCAAATGAGAAAGCCAAAATGGCCCAGAGGGCTTCACACAGGGAAGGTGCAGGGCCTTGGGAGCCCTGGCATGACAGCAGGTCTGCAGTCCTGGCTGCCACAATCCAAGCACGAATGCACTTCCGAAATGTCAGATGTTCCCTCCAGAATTACGTATGCACATTCACTCTAGTGTGACCGCCAAAACAGTGCATGTGCCTTGCCAGGGACTTCAAAGGCTTTTCTACAACACTGTAGTCCTCTGATAAAAAGTTCTGCTTCTTATTAGAGTCCTAGTCCTGGTCAATATTCTTTGAATTTAAGAGGAAAGGGAATTCTTCTGATTTTTTTTTTTTTTTTTTTGGCATAAAGAAGGATTTGCCTTTTTACAAATTAAACTGTTTAATAACTTGCATTTTTTACCTTGCCTGTCTGAAATAGCCAAGCTGGACAACGGTGTCTATCTGATGTATACAGAACTACAAAAATTACAGGGTCCAAAACTATTACCACTGAAGCTGGGCTCTTCAAATGAATTGAGACAGTGCTCCTGATGGGTAATATTGTAGAAGTGTTACTATGACTGGCTGGCTCAGCTTGTACAACAGATCAGTTACGTTATTTTCTTAAATAGTAACTCTCCATGTACTACCTTCTCCCATATATTAGAAAGTGAAACATGATGAAAATTATGATGAAACATGATGAAAATATCTGATTAGTGTACTGAGGTTTTTACATTCTCATGGTATTTAGAAGTAGATATTAGTAAATGAAGTAGGAATTAAGTAGTAATTTGACTGGTTAACTAAAGTGCCTATAATGATGCTGTTTTCTAGCTCAGTTTGAACTAATTTTTATTATGCATTACAGTTGAACAGTGATTGTGGTCTTAGAACCATCACAGATAAAGATGACCACTGCCTCAAAGCAATTAAAGTATTTAAAAAAAAAAGGAAAGAAAGATGCAGATAAGAAAAAATGCATTGAGAAACCCATGTTTGTTTATAAATACTGGCCAAGCTTGTTTGCTGCACCAGACTGCTGTTCAGTACAACTCTAGAGGAGAAGGCAGCCAAGGTAAGTAGGGAAGTCGCCACAGGTTCGTGATATTCTGCTCGTCCTCCTGTTTCAGTTCAAAATAGATTGCAGGACATTTTGCCAAAGGTTGTAAATAAAGTCACCCTTTCTACTACCAAAGAGATAATGAGTATCACATGGGCTGGCCTCCCATATAACGCAATCCAATACGTGCTTCAAATAATTTCCATGACAAGGATGTCTTGCAAGTGGCAGAGGTCAGTATACCCATGGCACATAAAGAGCAAGACTGAAGTCTACAGCCTGAAGCAGTTGGACAATTACTGACACTGAACTTGAAGAGTTGTTCCCTTTTCAAGGGGCCTTTCTCCCCAGAGAAGTTACAGAAAACCTATAGCTATGTACCCTGGTGACACATGTAAATTCAGGAGGTAGGAATCCAGGTCATGACCACCTTTGTGGCAGAAACAAGCTCTCTTGGCATTTAAAATTTTACAGAGACTTTCTCCACCTTCTTGGTTTCTGAAATGAAATGAAAACATTTGTGGTTATTCTACTTCTGCGCATCTACTACTTCTATTTCTCTACTGCTTCCATTTCTCTTTGGGTTGTTTTGGTTTGGGTTTTTTGTTTTTTGTTTGTTTGTTAAAAGACTCAAAGGACACACTCTGAGCCGAATTCTTCTTATTAAGGGACAACTTCCACAGAGCAACACCATGATAATGCACTGTCATCCAGATCTACACCAGAAATAAGAGCATATACTACAAATATATGCTGCTCTCTTAACTAGTATTGAGATCTGATAGTCTGCCTCTGGTACAGGTGTGGGATACAAGGTGTTGTCTTTCCTTTCTTAATTTGTATCTCTTGCACCCTTTCTCCTAAAACAATTGCAATTAGCGATGCACTTCCATAAGATGAGCCAAATCAGTCACTTTTCTCCTTCAGCTCCTGGCCACGCGCTCCTGCCTTTTTTTCTCACAAAGGACTTTGCCTTGAGCTGATTCAACCCAGCAACCTGGCAGAACAGTGACAACAAAACCGCGGTTTTCTCAGCCAAGGCAGTGAGCTGAGCTATCTAATGAATGCTGGATTCAGCGCAAGGAAGGATGTAAGATGCCATCCTGCTTAGGATGGCAGCAGGAACCCGTGGCACGCCGCTGCCATCCGATCGCTCCAAACGCACCCGCGAAGCACCGGAGCAGTGAGGAACACCGGGGACGGGCGTGCTTTAGGACGTTTCCTTCCTTCCCTCGTATCCAGGGGCGTATCCATGGGCGCCGCCGGCTCCGGCAGAGCGACAGCGAGCGAAGGCGAGAGAACGACCCGCCCCTGGCGGCCGCGGCGCTCGGGCGCCACCCAGTGGTACCGCTGGGTGCGGCCGCGTCTGAGGGCGCCCGGGAGAGGCGCAGGACGGGATGGCAATCCCTCAGGAACAGTGACCCGTGTGGCTGCCGGGCGTCCCCGAGAGTCTGTGGTACGTGGGGAGATACTCGGGGACATGGTGGGCTCCGCGCCCCTCCTGCCCCATGTATGGCGCAGTGCACGGTGTTGCTCCTGTCCCCTGCTGTCCCTGGGGAAACCGTCCCCTCACGGCCCTGCTGAAATTAGGCAGCGACGCTGCTTCTGACGCTCCGTTGCCAGGCTGTTGTGTAACCCGGCTCCTCTGACAGCTCGGGTCTGCAGGCTGTGCCTGCCCATGCCTAGCACGGACCGCCTTGCTCTTGTGCCAGGTATGTGCTTTGGCACGGGTACCCCTTCTCCCTGCCTCCCCCCGCCGCGTGTGAGCCCGGCTGCCCCGCCCCGAGCTCCGGTGGCAGCACTCCTCGACAGGAGGCGTCTTTGGGGTTGGACAAACCCCAACCCTCGGCAGGAGGTGGCTTTGGGGTTGCCCAAACCCCAACCCTCGGCAGGAGGTGACTTTGGGGTTGGACAGACCCCAACCCTCGCCAGGAGGTGGCTTTGGGGTTGGACAAACCCCAGTCCTCGGCAGGAGGTGGCTCTAGGGTTGCCCAAACCCCAGTCCTCGGCAGGAGGTGGCTCTGGGGTTGGACAAACCCCAACCCTCGGCAGGAGGTGGCTCTGGGGTTGCCCAAACCCCAGTCCTCGGCAGGAGGTGGCTCTGGGGTTGCCCAAACCCCAGTCCTCGGCAGGAGGTGGCTTTGGGGTTGGACAAACCCCAACACTCGGCAGGAGGCGGCTTTGGCAGGAGGTGGCTCTGGGGTTGGACAAACCCCAACCCTCGACAGGAGGCGGCTCTGGGGTTGGACAAACCCCAGCCCTCGGCAGGAGGCGGCTCTGGGGTTGGACAAACCCCAGCCCTCGGCAGGAGGCGGCTCTGGGGTTGGACAAACCCCAGCCCTCGGCAGGAGGCGGCTGTTGCCGCTTTGGGGTGAGGAGGCGGTGGCAAACGGCGGGGCGGTGTGGCCGTGAGGCAGGTGCTGTCCTCAGGACGGTGTGCGGCCTCGGGGAAATCCTTGGGCCACGTTTGACTCAAACCAGCCCTGCGAAAGCTCTGCTGTTGGGAGGGAACCAGGCAGCTCGTAGGGAGCCACTAGATCCATCATGGCCTTGGAGGCAGCCAGTACCTGGCTTTTGCCCTGACCTCCCTAACCTGGTGTTGCTCGATGTGCGCAGCCCCACCTTGCCCTCCAAACTCCCAATTGCAAACCCGCAAAAGCAGTTCCGAACATCATGGCCTAGAGGCATAATTGCATCATGACACTGGCATGACACTGTTTTTAGTGAAAATAGCAAAGAACTTTTAAATGTTGTTGCTCAACATTGGTTTGTGGCCCTACACAAATGAGTAGACTGTACCCAGAGATGAAACAGATTTCCTATTCTGCACACTTACAAATGCCGTTTGCAGCCTCATTTGGGATAATGCTGCAGTAAGTTAAAAAATAAGCACATTTTTTAGCATTCTTTCTGTATTTTGGAACCAGGTTCTGATGCAAAATAGTGCAATGGATACCTTATCTACATAATTTGATGCCTCACATGCTGTTGGCTCTTCAGAGTAACTTTTGATTAGTATCAGACTTGTTCAGGGTGTAGCACTAAATTTTATGCATATTTCAAACTTCTTGCTCAGTAGGACTTGTAGCTGTGTGAGGAATACAGATCTATAGACTCCTTTAAAAGTGTTTTAAATTTAAAAAATGTTTTTTAAAAAATAGGAATGTGAAAAAAGGTTTGTTTCACAACTGGAAGATAAACCATATTTTAGTATATATCAAATATATCATAATACTCTTGGAAATTATTTTCTTGCCCTTTGGATGGGCAGGGCTGTATTTGACTCTTCTAGGTGTTTTGGTTGCTTAAGTCCTACTTTCGCAATCCCAAGACTATTGAGTAAAATACAAAATATCTCTTTTATGAAAACAGATGATCTTGAAAAGCTGCTTAGTAACTTGGCAAAGTGGATTATAACAGTATGCAATAGAAGTCTGTCAAAAATTCTATGTGCCTGTTGACATACAAATCTGTATTTCCATGTGCTTTTACAAACTGGAAAACAAACAAACATACCAAATAAAAACATGTTTCAGTTGTTCGTACAATTTCTTCCTAGCTCTGGAATCTTCCTCAGTTATTCTCAGAAAAAAAACCCTGGTATTTCAGTTTGACTATCAGAGCATGTGCCAATGAAAATGCTTCTAAAACAACTACTCTGGCCAAAAATCTGCCTGTTTCATAGAAATACTGTAATGTTGCCCGAGATACTTTTCTATCTTTTCATTAGATATGGATTTTTGAAATTGCATATTGCACAGCCATGCAGTAGCTTTAAATAGTGTCTCTGAGAAGTGGCAATAGAAGAAACAGTTTCACTGCTTTCAGGGACAGCAGTAGGGCTTATACTCCAGAATATCCTGGGAGGGGTTTTGTTACTTCTGCTAAAATGCAGTACAAAATTCTGGACCACACTGAATAATGGTTCCCCATTGGAACCATTGGATGGTTAACCTAATGGATTAATCACACAAACACAGTTTTTCTAAATTAGAAAGAAACGTGCAAACATTTAAAAGGCTATCATTGCAATGCTTGACAATGACTCAATATCTCAACTTTTGCAAGCGTTGCAGTTGCTGCTGCCTTTTTTCCCACAAGATAGCAGCACTGTAACTATGAATGAGCAAAGCACTTGTGAGCCCATCTCACCAAAATTCAGAAAGCCCACTGGGTTTATTTACTCTTTAGGAATCTGCAGCTCAGAATCACCTGGAAAATTTCTTAAACACCAGGATGGGCTGCAAACACCAATTAAAAGAATAAAATTACATTTACATTTTACTTTAACACCTATCTCCTTATGAAAAAGCACATCAGGTGTCTTGAAACCATCTGCAAAACTAAAATGCTGTGTACATAAATATATTTGTGTGAGTGTGTATGTGTGGGTGCATTGCATACAGTAATAATCTTGTTACTGTATATAGCAAAACTCTTTTAAGTAGTTAGGTGTTTGTTTATGCTTCCCCTTAACTCACCTGGTTTCACCACTTTTCTTCCTGCTTTTAGCTGCACTTACTGATTGTCACTGTTCAAAAGTGCTCCCACGATGAAGGAGGAACCCCTTTGCCAGCACCCAGCAATTGCCAGGGGGAGGGGAACTCCCTGCTCTGTTCACTCTGCCCTGAATGGTTGTGTAACCCACATCAAACTCTCCTAGTGTAAATATGTATGTAGGCAGTAATGCTTTGGGGTGGGTCAGGTGTGCACCTTGCAGGCAAATCTCCCAATTGTCCCAGCTTGGCAAGCTTTGCTGCACCACGCACCAGGCATAGAACACCCGGCTGCACTTTGGGAACATCCATTGCAGAAGCACAGGATACAGAAGCAGAGGAACTGCAGCCACAAACGGGCACACAGCCCCTGTGACCAGGTTGGAGTTGGCAGAAGTTAACCTAGGGTGCAGCATGGATGTCATGGCATCAGCACCAGCTAAACGTTTGTCCCCGAGACCCACTCCTGTCAGACCCCACTGCTTGCTGATGTACACAAAGCCTTAGTGGCCTAGATGGAAACTTGAAATCAGAAAGGAAAATTTTTTATAAGCTCACAAGTGGTAGCTGAGAAGAAGAACAGAAATGATGGAAGAATAGACCACATCACCTGGATGATGATTTTTTTAATGTGAAATTGTGGACATTCTAGGGCCATCAGGCAATATTTACTGGATTTAAGGAAGGGGCATGCTGCCATTTGCAGGTGGAAACAGTAAAGCTCTTTAAAACACTTCAGTATGCTCTGAAATAGCATATTTATAGAGAAGCTGAAAAAAAGGACACTTTTCATTCAGTAAAAGAAAATACAGTGGGTGATGTGGAATACAGTGTGCACACACACACACATCTTTATAAAGACTTTGATTCTTTTTGAGTTTTAACTCCCAAGGTACATATACATATACATGTAAAATATATTTTTATACACACATATTATTTTTCTTTTTATGACTGTTCTTATATTTTTCCTCTTTTTACCCAGGCACTCCAAGGACAATTTCTCTTTGTGAAGAAATCAGGCAGTGCTGTGAAATTACATCGGATGTAGCCTTGCTTATTTTTCCTATTGTTGTCAACACAACATATGCAGACTCTTTTGGGCTGCCAACTCTCATCTCTTACATCACGGAAACTGAATCATCTACCTTGACCTAAAAAAATTAACAGGGCTTGTATAAATATATTTTGATAATGTCCTTGAGATTCCTGAAGACACAAAGAAGCAGGAACAGTAAGTACATTTTTTCTTTTGCTGTTTGAAAAGCCATGCCATCAGTGACCATTTGTACTTAGCTGAAATTGCAACACTGGATCCTATCAACATAATAAATAAATAAACAGATGATTGTGAGTGCAGTTGAACTAACAAAGCCAGGTTTCCTATGAGGTTATAACTTGTAGTTCTGTTCGTTCACATCTGATAAAATGTGAGCTCTGCTTTAGCTTTTCCTGTCCTTGCAAAATGCTTTTCTCCTGTGTGGATTCTCAGTTTTGCACCAAGGGATAAGCAATCTTCCCCATAGCAGTGACTGTAATTCAGAAATTTCTTCTTTAAAAGATCAACTATCTAAACAAAATTTGTTGGTGTTTCTCTGTTGAATTTGACTGAGACTTGCCAAAGATTTGAAAATACTGGGGAGGAGGGAGAGGTATAGTTTCATTTGCATGCATGGAGACAAAGGCAGAGGCAGCCTCATCTCCCCAGGAAACTGTGCTAAGCAGTATATCTCTATTTCAAGAAAACAGAAAAGATCAGTGTGCTAGTACCCATCTCCTTTTAACTTCAATTGATTAATTTCTCACTAGGGGCACTGGACAACTGTTCAGGCCAAAAGCAGCAGAGAACACTGACAAATCTGACAGTGAGTGCTTCCCTTTGAGGTAAGATATAACTTTATTTTTATAGCAAAAAATTCAGAAGAATTTAACCAAACTTGACAGAATAGTGATTTCTGACTGTTCTGACATCCAGACAGGATTTCTGGCAGGCTGGTTGCAAGTCTGGTCAAAGGTATTTAAGCTTTCACAATGTTTGGTGACATATTAACAATATTTGACTTTACGCCTACAAGACAACTGCTGAAGTAATAAGTATGAACTACTACTAGCTCATTAAAGGTTTCTGTATCTGTTACAAGCAATAGATTAATCTCTTGGGGGTGGGGGAGGGAGGGTCATTTCAGAAAGAACAGCATATCATGAAAGAAAATGGACAGAAGAATTACAGCTAAAGAGAATGATGAAAATTGTAAAACACAAATGCCTTCCATACAGAAGTGAAACCACCAGTAGATTATGCTTACCTTGTCTGGAAACAGAATGCATCCATTACTTACTATGTAATGGCTCTCTGATCCATTGAACATAATCACTCAATAATGTCCTAACTTTTCTAATGTGACACAAAAATGTTGTCTAAGTTCAAAATTTCCCAAAAGACCAGTAAACTGCCTGTCCTGGTTTTACAAAAATAGTGCTGTAAGAGGGCTGGTGCCCTGTGCAGGTGTGTCAGTGTTGCAGCACTGGTGTGCTAAATTCATTCCTGTGCATCTGCCTGGGGCCGGGGGTGGAGGGAGGCAGGATGTTCACAAGGTCTTGCCACTCCAAAGTGCTGGCCTTCTTGAAACTACCTGGAGTGGCCTTTCAATACTTGAAAGAGTCTACAAAAAAGAGGGAAAGTGGCTTTTTACTTGGGCAAATCATGATAGGACAAGTAGGTTTAGATTAAAAGAAAAGAGATTTAGATTAGATGTTAGGAAGCCATTCTTTACTCAGAGGGTGGTGAGGCACTGGAACAGGGTGCCCAGAGAAGCTGTGGATGCCACATCCCTGCAAGTGTTCAAGGCCATGTTGGATGCAGCCTGAACAACCTGTTCTAGTGAAAGGTGTCCCTGCCCATCACAGGACAGTTAGAATTTGATGATCATGAACATGCCTTCCAACCCAAACCACTCTATGATTCTACAATTCTATGATCTTGACATATTCTGTCACAATTGGCTGAAATTAAGCTCCATGTTCAGGAGCTAGTGGGTGGAGAAAGTGTCGTGGTATGGCTTGTCAGAAGGACAACACACGGACAACCTGGGAGCATAAACTTTGTTTTCTTAGGAAATAAGGCTGAAAATACAGTAAAAATATTTGGGGCTAACCTTTTTATAACAAATGGTTGTCTGGACTTGTTTTTTAGGACTTCAGGTACAAAGGTTTTTTTGAACTAGGAAAAATTCATATGCAGAAGAACAATAATTTCCTAAGAACATTTATTTCAGCTTTTTTAGAACATATGTCATATTTAGGCCAATTGAATTATGTCAAATCTAGGTAAATGGATGTTTAGCTCTCCAGCTTGGAAAGCTGCTGTGTTCCAGCAAGTTTCTACATATATGCAATAACTTCTTTGAACCAGACAGGTGACCTGATTTTCACAGTTGCTACATATCCAGGCAGCTGTAGATGGTAGTGCTCCTGGGCCATTATTTTTGAAAACAGTTCTCCTTGTCTAAGGCCCGCAGCCTGAGACAGTCGCTTTGGAAAATCTTCAAAAAGACTCACTTAGCTTTTTGCATTCATAGTATTTTGTTTCAGCTCTGTGCTATGTTTGCCCTCCAATTAATTCTCTTTTAAAAATCCTTTCCTGTTTTAATTGGCTTATGGAAAGATTTGGCATAATATACTGAAAAAAAGGGAAAAGGTTTTTCAACACATTTATATTAGCATTCCTGAACACTTGAAACACTATCAGCATATGGAGATTTATGTTTTCTTGTTCCATTTTAAAACCATTACTTATAGTGAAATTTGTTAAAATAGCTGAGTTTAGTGAGGTTTCCATAAAATTGAAGAGATTTCCATCCTTTGTGTAAAAATTTCAAATTACAAACAAAACAGATTATACATTGTTATTATATTGTAACTGGGAAACCTGCAAAATACTGAAACAGTATTCATTTCTTCATTCCAACAAATTTCTACCTTTGTCTCAGATTGTGATTTGGTCTCATAAGGGTAAGATCCTCAGGATCTTAATGAAGAATTATTTTAGAGCCGTAGTTGGCTTAAACTAAATTCTTTGACGATAAATAAACATTAGACTGATTTACAATTGCTAATTTGTACTAAGACTGAAAAATCTTGAGTTCTTGGTACCTGTTTTAGGTACTTTTTTTGTTTTGAACAGCACTCTGCTCACTTTTTAAAGGCAATTAGTATGTTTTTTAAGAATTGTGTTCCTTTGTTTCTGATTGATATGGTTGAGGACAATTTCAGCTGCTGAAGAGCTTCTTCCATTGCACAGACACAGTGATTTCCATGATGGTTTCCTTAAGCCCTCACACAGAAAAACACGAGTTTTATGCTTCTAAATTGTGACAGGACGTTGTGCACAGGCTCTCCACAAGCCTTCAGGAAGACAAATGGTCAGAGCAGCTTGTCTGTGGTGATCCTTCTTCCATCCCAAGCGAGAAACAAGAGCCAGATCATTTTGTCATAAAGGGCAAAGGAGGGTCTTGTGAGAGTCACCAATAAAAGTGATCTCAGATGGGGCACAGGAGCAATACCTCCCACACTCTGATAAATCCAAGTTCTGGCCCTCTATTCTGCTCTGGTGAGATTCCACCTTCATTGCTGCATCCAGCTCTGGGGTTGCCAACACAGGACGCTGATCTGTTGGAATGAGTCCAGACGAGGAAAACCAGGTTAATCAGAGGGAATGGAGCACCACTCCTATGAAAAATGCTGAGAGAACTGGGATTGTTCAGCCTGGAAAAGAGAAGGCTTTGTTGTGCCCTAATTGTGGCCTGGGACCCGAAAAGAACTTAGAGGAAAGATGGGGCAATACCATTTACAAGCGCATGGAGTGACAGGACAAGGGGAAGTGGGTTCAGATTGAAAGGTTTAGATTAGTCACTAGTAAAAAATGCTTTACTGTGAGGGTGGTGAGGCACTGGGACAGATTGCCCAGGGAAGCTGTGGATACCCCAGCCCTGGAAGTGTTTATGGCCAAGTTGGATGGGGCTTGGAGCAACCTCTTCTAGTGGGTGTCGCTGCCTATAGCAGAGGGACTGGAACTAGATGGCCTTTAAGGTTANGCGGCGCTGGGCTCGGGGCCGGCGCTGCCGGGGCGGCTGGGCCCGGGGCTGGGGCGGCTGCGGGGTGGGCAGGAGGTGAGCGCGGGGCTCCGGCAGCCCTCGGCGCGGTGGGGCTGGGGGACCGGCGTGACGCCCCTCCGGGCGGCGCTCCGGCCTGACAGCTGGGTTTTCGCCTCTCTGCAGTGGCGGAAAATCCGATTATATGAGTTTCTCGCATTAAAACAAACAAATCCCGGGATGCCGGGACGGTTAAGAGTGAAGGCTGCGGTCCTGCCCACGTACCAGCGCCCCTCACACCCCCAAACCCACTTTGGTCTTGGTTTTGCCGCCTCGTATTGCGGGACCTGAAAAAAGTGTGACTTTGTCTCTGTAGTTCTCCTGCCTTATGTTTTCGTGATTTCAGAGCAGAGCAAGTCGCTTGCGTAGAGCAGGGGGAAACATCTTAAACTGTTATTGTTGTCTCACAATTCTAGGAGCGTGCAGAAATGTCTCCCTTCGAAAATAAAGGACTAATACTGGGCATAATGGCAGGGACTGCTGGATTAAGCCTGGTGCTGGTTTGGTACCGCAAGATCCGAAAGCCTGGTGCAGCTGTGCGTATTCGTGCGTTCCAGGATATAGGTAACAAAATTAATTCAGTGGGCTTGCCGAATGAGGCTCCTAATGAGCAAGGAGCAGTAATGGTTTTACATGGAAGGCAACTGCAAATACTAGAAAAATTGAATGGCCTGCTACTAAGCGTGGACGAACTGAAGAGAGAGGTGGAATTTCTGAAAGAAGCTATTCCAAAACTTGAAGAGCTTGTTCGAAATGAGCTTCAAGGAAAGGGTGATGTTCAGAGAGTTAGCCCATCGCACAGAGCAGCAAGGCGGAGAAAAGCAGAGACAACTTCTAGTGCAAGAGAAACTACCAGCTCTGAAGAGGCAGAAAGTGAAGGAGGGTAAGTTAATTTGTACACTCTACCATACACATGCAGTGCAAGCTGCATCATTACCTATATGAAACTGTAAACAGGAGCCCTTTAAAAGTTTGATATAGATTTTATACTTCTGGAAAAATAATTACAAACGTTCAGATTAACAGTTTTTAGATCAGAGAAGACTCTTGATGACCATCTCTGAGTCTGCACTATGGCTGAAGTTGGCTTAATGCCAAGCATAATACAGATTCTTTTTTAAGAGTGTGTTTGGTAACACTGATGCAGTATTGCTACATAGCTGTGCAATGAGAGGCAAAGTTCAGAATAGTGGTGTAATTTTAAAAGTTCTTCTAGTGCAAAGTGTCTTTGACAGAGTTCATTCAAACTGTACGAATGCTCATGTGCTTTTCCTGATAATTGTTTTTTATCAGCCTCACAAATGAGTTATTACTGTGTTCTGCCTAGAGGTATTGCATGCTATGGAAGCTACGTCTGAGCAGCACCTCTGTACAAGTGGCAATGTTTATGTATATGAGCTGCTGTATACACTTTTTGGTGACTCAGAAAGTGACCATGAGAAATTTAGGATCCTGACTCAGTGCGATAGAAAGTTCCTGGTTTTGATCACATCTTGTAGTCATGTTATAGTTAATGGGGTCTTTTATTCTCATGAGTTGAGGAACATCCTGGGGGATGATGTGTACCAGGAGTCCAGGAGAAGCACTATATTTTTGTCTTGACATTAATCTCCTGTAATTACAACTTTGTTTTGGTATAATCAGATTAGATACTTACATGCAATTTACTAATACTATGTTTATAGCAACTGAGTTTTTTGAGCTACTTCTCAGCGTGTCTTACACATCTGTGTAGGCAGCATTATGTCTGTAAATTGCCCATCTTATGTCACCTTTTCTCTTTAAAATATTTTAACTAACTGTAATATTCTGGAGACAGCTAACATGCTGCATATTAATGGAATTCTATATTTAACAGTTTCTCCACATTTGTTTTCAGTTACTGTGAACAGAATTTCTTTCTGTGTTACATCCCAGCCCACAGGGTTCACAAGTCTTATATTTTGATATGATATTTTAAGACTTGTCAGTTCTATTATGAACCAGTTCTTTATTTTAAGTATTCAGGTTTGGCATAAGTATTCAATGACAGTTCTCCTTCATCTGGTGTGGAAACATCTTGGTTCTCTTAGTTTCTTAGATTATTTCATCCATTGGTTGGTTTGCATAGGCCTTCATGTTATGAATAAAATATTCAGAGGTGCAGATAAGGCAAAGGGACCAGTTTACGAATGCAGGGGTTATTCCACACATAGCATTTGAGAAAATCCTGTTTTCTGATCAGGAGTGATGTGTTGCTGTTTGAAAACAAGCCAAGGAAACTTGTGTGTTCAGGTTCTTCTGTGTGACGAAGAAGCTGGTGTGGTGATCCAGTACAAGTGATTATAGTGTGCAAGAGCATTGAGTGTGTCCTTAAGAGAGGCCTTCTCTGACAAGTATTTGTGTACAGTCAGAAGCAAGGAAGATAATTCAAGGTTATAGTTAGCATTAATCATTTGGCTATGTTCTTTCCCAATGCTGTTTTTCAATCCCTTATAGAAAGAGGTGGGCTTTTTTCCTATTAACACATTGTACTTGATCTGTTTGTTTTTCATATCTTCTCTAAATTTGAGATAATTTGATTTCCTTTAAGTAAGTAGTATTTTTTTCTTCCTCTTGCAAATAGATTAAATCCTAATGTGTACAGTTGCAATATATATAGCTTTTTCTGAGGTCTTCTGTAACTTTAATGACTGGTGCATGGCCTGGAGGGTCAATAGCAACACATAGGTTTTTTCCAGTTACTCTACATTACTACTTCATATGCTGTGGGCATTACACCATGTGCATTGTTTTATACTCTTCTGTGGCTAATTCCACACACAACGCTGCATTCAGGTGTTTGTTTTTGCACTACAGAAAAAAAAATTTGCTCTTTACTGATACAACATTTTTTCACCTTTCTATACTCCCATCTAAAGTGCTTTTTTCACCTTTCTATACTCCCATCTAAAGTGCATTGTGTTTTACTGCCTCAGCAGTAATTTCATGATCTAGAAGATAGGATTTTGCTTGAGTTAAGCACTTCTGTTTTTAATTGACAAATGGGTAGATGCTGGAAATTGACAGATAAACTAATCTGAAGAGTTTTATGGATTTGCGCTGGATGACTACATTGGTTTCAGGTTTGTAAACTTCCTCCAGAAAAGCTTTTAGTACTGCCTAGTTTTTTCATTAAATATTGGGAGCTGACAGTCTCTGATAAGGCCCTCACTGCTTTGATCTGCTCTGGGCATATTCTCAATGTCACTGTTGGTATTCAACACCTTGGGAAGAGAAGTTTTCTGTTTTGCCTTTCAAAAATTATGTATTTCTGTAAGTGGAGAAATGTCACATGTGTTTTAATAAATGAGCTATATTTTTGCATAATGACAGTCTGAATGGAAGGTGCACTGAATGAATGAGACATTAAATAGTAAAGAATCTGTGGTTTCTAGTCTGTGCTTCTCTGTATTCTATTATTTTTAAGTTTGTTTCAGTTCCAGTAATGTCCTAGTGAAAACTTTGATGTTTAACATTTGAGAATGTGTAACAAGCACTCAGTTATTTACAAATGCAATAAATTGTGTCTAGATGATCCCCTGGAATGGAGCATGTCACCGAATTCTCCTCTTAGTGATTTTCAAGCTGTTTCCTCCCTGATATGGCAGTGATGAACCCTGGACATCAGTGTCATTTCGGAACCCGTCTTCAGCTGGCCCAGAATCCAAGCTCTTCAAATTGCATTTGGCATCAGGCACCAGAAAGATTCACTGCAGTAAATTCTTTTCTGACAGATGCTCTATTTATAATTTTTCCTTGAAATAGTTTAGTCAACAGGAAAAGAAATTTCCCTTGCCTGCTTCTGAGTATCATTTCACTTAGCATTTTCTAATTTATTTTGCTGTTCATTTATTCAAAATGCAACCTTCAGTTGGCTTAAGAATCCAGTTTGTCAAAGCTTTCCTTGAAAGCCACTTATCATTACTGATGGATATGCACTTTGCTGAATCATACAGTGCAAATTTGATCCAGATCCATCTGTGACATAAAATCACCTTTCTGTGGAATTAGCCAGAGCAGATGAGAGGGTGTTTGTGTCAGCTTGTGTTTTTCTTAGAAGTTGGCAGGGAGATGAGAGATGATATTTGATCTGTCTAAAAGCTGAAGTGTTGTGAACAAATGATACCTGGTTAGGCCCAGTGTCTGCCAATTTACAGACACCCCAACACAGCTTTTGAACCATCCAACTGTGTTTATACCACAGGGGTGTTTTATACCATGTAGCTTGTTTTAATCTGGCACTAGGTGCTGGGATTTATTGAACTGCTTGGCCACTGTGGGGTGAGTCTCCAGCACAGTTTCCGTTTGTTCTTTGAACTTTGAACAGTCCATTGTGATACAACTCAGTCCTGTTGGTTGATCGTTGCTCCTCACATTCTTATCACTGTTTTTCTCTTTTATTTAAAATCTATTGGTAATAAAGGTGAAAACAAGTTGGCACTGACTCTGGACATTTTTTAAACATTCTTCCGTTTTTTCAAATATTGATCAATGTGTTTATCACTTGTAAATCACTCTTCTGTTTATTATCTGATAAAACCTCTTGCAGGAAAATACCAGGTAAAATTGCAGATTTCTGTTGTATGGAATGCTTGTAAAACAAACAATAATGACTATTCCTTGTTTTCTGTATATTTCTTTTTTGGAGTAGTGTTATCAGTCCTTAAATCCCTGCAGTTTTTAAACTGTGTAAGAAGAATCTCCACTTCTGTTGTGTTAGTACTGATTTCAGTGCTTTAGAATGCATAGGTGTGTAAGACTGTTAGCTGCTTTGTTGAAGGCAGATATTGCCCAACAAGTAAAGTGAAATTTATGACATTCTAATCAACATTTAAGAGGGTCAGTTCCACATTTAAATACTTTGAGGGTTCATAAAGCAGGTAAATAGAGGAGGTAGGAAAGAATTTGTAAGTAGGGTGGAGATGAGAGGGAATGGGTAAGACATGACCCTGCTGTCTCTGCTGTTTTGCAATTAACTCCTTATGGGTTCACATGGTCTGTTAGATAGTGACCTACTTCACACTTTTTCTATGAGTCTCCCAATAAATATATGACTTACCTGATGTCATGTGAATTTGATGTTTGGCCTCAATTTGATGTTTTGTCATGACATTTGATATAGTGCTGCTAGAATTCTCTGCTGGGCTTGTTTGGACTGACAGCTCAATGGGCTTGGGTGTCAGCTCAACCTTGTATTTGTCATCTGGCCATTATATTTTTGCTGGGAGAACAGAATTTTCCAATAATCATTTTTATCTGTTATCTAACATGGGAACAGTAGTGATCATAGAAATTTTAGCAGATGTTTATGCAGCAAAGGTAAAGAATATAACACCAACACTGACTTCCAAACACTGATTCCTCACTTCCATATCTGCCTGATTAGGTAGCATTTGATGCACTGCCCAAATTCCTGTAACTAAGGATATTGTCTTTACTGTTTAGTTGTTGCTCTTTGATATTATCTAGTGACCTTATTTTAGGTTGGGAATTGCCCAGGTCCTCAGTGCATTTATCTTTTAATTAGGGGGAATAGAGCATCTAAACCATGTGAGGAAAGATACTTTCCAAGCATACTTCGCATCATAGAGTTTTGTATTGGAGCAAAAAGATTGTCCCACTCCCCAGGAACTCCCTTACACATTTGATTAAGTTAGGGCTCTTAAAAATGCAGCCCCGATATATATCTATGCCCACTTCAAAATAACTATGAAAGAACAATATGCTGTGTTTTTTAAACATGCTTCAGAAAATTAAAATAAATGTTCAATGACTAAATATAGTCTCTGCAAGATACAGCATAGGATGTGCCATCAACTTCAGCATCATCAAGATTATGTAAAACAAATCTGTAGAAACGTATGAAGTTTCCCATCTCTGTTCTGCTCAATGAAGTTTTTCAGTTTTAACATGTACACATGGTCTGTGTATATATTGTTTTATCCAAATGTATTTTTGACTCCTCTTTCTGGTGTCACTGGGTTAATTTTGCAGCAAAACTGTTGTGCCACATCTAGCACTTCTGCAGCTTCATAAGCATTTATACTTGTTCATTTACAGGCTGGAAGTGTATCTGCTCTGATACGCTCATCTGTTCTGAAAGCAACATATTGAAAACAGAATATTTGAAAGCCATGATTAATAACCTTCATTTTCACTGCTAGCATTCTGTCCTGGTTATATTTCTGAAAAAAGAAATAGATTTTTAAATATTCTGTCATGGTCTACTTTGATTATTCAGTTACTTAATGTGTATAGTACATTCCATGCTTTTTGTACTCATAGTAACCATTTAGAAGATCTCGGAACCTGGCAGCTGATAGGTTTACGTTATTACTTCTCCCCAGAACAGTATTTTCAAAAGTGGAAATGCAAAAGATGAGGCTTCTCTGTTCATTTTTAGTACGTAAGTAAAAGGCTGCTTTTTAAAAACAGTGCCATCGGCTGCTCCTCTTTGAAATCGGAGTACCCTAATGTATTCTCAGCACTTTGGACAGTAAGGCCACTTGCTTATCTCTGTGTGATATTTATGCTTTTGTAAATATTTCTTTGCCCTTGACCGCCTTGTGCTGAGTACGTGTGCACTAAGCATCATGAATCAGTATAAACTCTTTTCCAGTTTCAGATACTCTGAATTTCAGAATGCTCAGGAGAGATAAGGAATTTATAGCAATGGTGTTATTTTTATTGGCTTGTGTTTAGATCTTAAAAGTGCTAAGAAAATATTGTATCAATGATTGTTATAGCACTTACATTTTGGTTAGTAAGCTCATTCCTTGTTCAAAAAATAGGGAAATTGAGGTAAAGAGTTGAAGAGGCCTATTCAGGGTTACAGAGCATGTCTTAAAACACATTAATGATTTCAAGTGTTCTGCATTTGAAACACAAGGCTACATGTGTTTCTAATATGTATCTGCATTTTTTTAATGGAGTATTAGGCAGCAGTATAATTACTTACCTGTTATGTTTGGAATATGACTGTGCTATCCCTTTGAAGATAAAGGTTTTGTAATAATAACAATAAGCTTGATATAATTAATAAAAAATCCTTGAAAGTTGGACAACTGGGATAAATTGTACTCTTAATTTTTTTCTTTTTAATTTAACAATGCCCTTTTTTTTTTTAAAAAAAAAAAAATGGGGTTTTTTTTCTGTGATTTTAGTTACCTTACCGCTCATACTGATTCTGAAGGAGACTCCGAGGAAGAAAAGAGATGTATGAAATCACCTGATGCCATGGTGAAATCAGAAGAAGATGAAGACTTACTTAATTTTTTACAGCAGGTGGACAATTTGCACAAGGGTTCAGAGGATGATAAAAAGGAGGGCTTCAGACTGCTGACTGAGAAAGATGACAAGGTATTATGGGTAAACTTAATATTATGTTGCTATTAACTTATACTTTACGCTGCTTTTGAGAACTAAATACAAGCTTTAAAATGCACATGAAAATGGACTATGAAATTTCAAGCATATTTTTTAAATAGTTAAAAAGCAGTATTTCAAAGTGGTGTCAGTATTCATGTTGTGTGAAGATAGGAATTCTACTATTTTATATCCCATTCTAATTCAATAACTTTGAGGCTTTGTTTGACATAGGAATTCTTCCATAAAACAAAGAAAAATCATGGGCTTTTTTCCATGTAAATTATACTTACTTCTGCTGGTTTTGGAATAGTCTGTGTGAGAAAATCTTGTAGAATTAAGTAGTAACCAGAGCTGCTGTTCTCAAACTGTGAGCATCTAGTCTGCTCATACCTTTCTAATACCATTCATGTGAATTTTTCCTTTGGCTTTACTGGGCCCATATGTAACTCCAGATAAAATTTAAAGGTGGTTTGATGTGCAGTGCCCCATTCAGTGTACCATTTTATTCTGGTTTGGCAAGCATTAGTTCTGACTGTATTTTCATCTGAATATTGGAATACCAAGGAAGGTAAATGAGATATTGTGAGTGAGTGTGGTGCTTATGGCTTCCCTAAAGAAAATACACATCACTTTGTTCAGGGATTTGTTGTGCTTTGCTGGATTACCTTGTAAATGTTTATATCAAAAGAAGTTTAAACTGATTTATAAAATAAAACCTCTTTAGACAGTCTAGGGTGTTTCCAAAGGCTGTATTCTCTTTTGTCCACGGAAGATTGGTCAATTGGTTCTCACATGAACTAAAAGTAGTATATAGAAGGATGGAAAATTAACAAAAAATTATGCCATCTTCTGATTACTTGCTTTAAGCATGTTATTAATTTTAAGCATTGTGAAAGTAAACTGTTTAAATCAAATTCTGATCAGTTTAATTATGTAGCTGTCCTCTACTTTCAGTACAAAAACTGTGTGGACTTTCTTTGGAGGCTTGCACGTGCTTATGGAGATCTGTTTGAGATGACTACTGATGCTGAGGAGAAGAGGAAATATGTAACTGATGGTAAGAGGAAAAATGTTTATGAAGAATGCCATATGAATGTAGTGAAACATGCTTTGAACTTTGGTTAAGTTTTCCAATATAAGGAATTTGCAATCCAAATTTGCATTTGTACTGTAATGATAATGTTTTGTGCAGTAAACCACCACAGTTTGCAACTCCAGTTCCTTCTTTCCTCAATGAGAGATCCAAAATCAGTGGCAGAGAAGTATAATGGGTCATAATTGGAGGCTGTTGTCTCTGCAGATTGCCTTAAAATTCTGTATTTTGTTGAGAAACAGATGGATACAGAATGTGAAAACTCCCAGATGTTGTTAGCACAGTTTCTTAATTACATCTTTGGGAGAGCAAGACGAATAAATAAATGCTGAGGCTGGGTCAAGGTTTGTTTTTCTGCTTTCCTGTGGTCAGGGAGCACTCCTGCGTATCTGCAGTCTCTTTTGTGGTGACGGTGGGGATGAAACTCTGTGAATCTGGAGGAACTGTTGACCAGAAACAGAAGTGGTGTGTGACAGTTGATGTTGCTTCCAGACATCTCTCCCCATGTGTCCTGTTTAACAGTTTAATCTCTATGAGATTTTAACTTTCTTCATCATAGCACTTTTTTTTTGGTTGCTTTTAAAATCATTTCCCTTTCTTCACTGTTTGGATGGATATTGGCTAGAGGAACAGTTTGTTTCCCTTTTTATTTTGGGCCTTCTTTTTATTACATTAAAACCTACATCTCTATGCTGTGTCACTCTCCTCCAGTCAAGGCATTGTTTTTAAAATAATCTTTTTTGCCTTTATCTCAGAGTACTTCTCTCTTTTGTCTCTCCATTGTCCCTTCCTCTTTTGCTGCACCAAATCAGGTTTTGTAAGTGTAACCCAAGTTTGGGTTATTTTGTCTTTTGTGACACTTCTCATTGACTTTTTGTTGTGTTGACAGTGACAGTGTCACTGACAAAGCAGTTTCAGCTATGCTTTGTCATCCTTAAAGGCAGTGTGATGCCTTCATGCTGTTGTAACATATTCCACAGTCAACCTCTGTTTGTTCAAGGTCCTTCCTTTTTCCAAGCCTTTTGTCAAATACTCCTGAAGACTTGCACTGTCTTAGCAACTTAATTGATACTGTCTTTGCTTTAGTAGTAACTTGGCCTTGTACATAAATCCTACAGTGCAGTGAGGATTATGACACAAAGTAAATGAAAACAGTAAATTCTGTTGCTGGACCCTTTGCTTTTACCGGTGACTGGACTTGAAGCTGTCCAGGACTGTGGGGGACAATAAAGAGTTTTTTCAAATGTATTAATGGCAATGGGCAGTGTAAAAATAACATCAGCCCATTGCAGGATGAAGGTGGTCACCTCACAAACGGGGACATGGACAAGGCAGAGATGTTTAATGTATCCTTTGCCTCTGTCTTCAACATGGGTGATGGAGCAAGGGGTTATCAGTGCTCTGAGCTGGAGTACCATGGCTGCAAGAATGATCAATTCCCAGTCAACCAGGAAATTGTGTAGGACCTGCTGCTTCAGCTGGATACCTAAAAATCTGTAGGGCCTGATGGGATTCATCCAACAATCCTCAAAGAACTAGTTGGTGTAATCTCAAAACCTCTTCTGATGATTTTGGAGCAGTCTTGGGAATCTGGGGAGGTCCAGCTGACTGGAAGCCGGCTGACATTGTCCTGATTTTCAAAAAGGGCCTGAAGGAAGACCCTGGCAAATACAGGTCTGTCAGTCTTACTTCAGTGTCTGGTAGAGTTATGGAGAAGATTGTTCTGGGACATGTAGAAAAACATCTGGAGGACAGTGCATCTGGTCACAGCCAGCACAGCTTCATGAGAGGAAGGTCCTACTTATCAAACATGATTTCCTTTTATGACAAAAGTGCCCCACCTAGCTGATCAAGGGAAACCAGTTGATGCAATATTTTTGAATATCAGTAAAGCTTTGGATACTGTCTCTCACAGGATCTTTCTGGACAAATTGTCCAGCACACAGCTGGATAAACACATCATGGGATGGTGTGGCTCATGGGTCAGGCACAAAGGGTTGCAGTGAATGGGGAGACGTCAGACTGGGGACCTGTCACTAGGGGTGTTCCGCTGGGCTCCATTCTTGGCCCTGTGCTCTTCAACATCTTCATAAATGACTTGGACACAGGATTGGAAGGGACACAGAGCGAGTTCACAGAGGATACAGAACTGGGAGGAGCTGTTGACTCCCTCAAAGGCAGGGAGGCCCTGCAAAGAGACCTCGACAAGTCAGAGAGCTGGGCAACCACCAACTGTGTGAAGTTCAACAAGGGAAAGTGCCGGATTCAGTACCTGGGATGGGACAAAACTGGATGTATGGACGGGCTGGGGAATGAGATGCTGGGATGCAGCACCGTGAATCCTGGTCACTGGCAAGTTGGATATGAGTCAGCAGTGCCCTGGCAGCCAGGAGGGCCAACCCTGTCCTGAGGGGCATCAGGCACAGCTGGGCAAGGGAGGGGATTGTCCCGCTCTGCTCTGCACTTAGGCAGCCTCACCTCGAGTGCTGGGGGCAGTTTTGGGTGACACAATGTAAAGAAGACATTGAACTATTGGGGAGCATCCAAAGGAGGGTCATGAGGATGCTGAAGGGCCTTGTTGGGAAGGCGCNGCACACAGCTGGATAAACACATCATGGGATGGTGTGGCTCATGGGTCAGGCACAAAGGGTTGCAGTGAATGGGGAGACGTCAGACTGGGGACCTGTCACTAGGGGTGTTCCGCTGGGCTCCATTCTTGGCCCTGTGCTCTTCAACATCTTCATAAATGACTTGGACACAGGATTGGAAGGGACACNGAGGGGAAGAGGAGAGGCAGGCACTGATCTCTTCTCTGTGATGACCAGTGACAGGAGCTGAGGGAATGGCCTGAACTGTGTTGAGGGAGGAACAGGCTACCCCGGAAAGTAGTCATCAAGCCTGACAAAGTTCAAGCGGCATTTGCACAATGCTGTCAGGCACATGATGTGACTCTTTGGGGTGGTCCTGTGCAAGCCAGGAATGGGATTCAATGATCTTTGTAGGTCCTTTCCAACTCTGCAGATTCTGTGATTCTGTAACCGCATGTAACCTCAGCTGATGAATGATAGCAAAAACCAGGGAGAGATAAAGAATGATGAAATGAAAGTGAGTCTTAGGTGTTGACCTGCCTAGTTTGGCTCATTCTCATGAAGTGGGGGTGGCGGCAGCCTTTTTCATCTGTTTTTGGAAGTGCTGCAGAGGGCTTGAGACTGCAGGAGAGCTGGCAGTAGTTTCATGGTTATTTTTCATTCCACTGGGTAGGAGGACTGTGTATGCTATTCTTTGTTTTTATGAAGTTAACTTACAATACAGAAATGTCAGTGCAGCTTAATTGGTTGCAGCTGAGACTCTGCAAGCAGCAAGCATCTCATCTGAACTTCTTACTGGGGGCGTGGGTTTGATCAAATCACCTACTCTCATCTTTATTCAGTTAAAAGTGGAACTTAAGGGAAGGCTTTGTGCTAGAAAGGATCTTCAACTGGTTTATTCCTGTACCCAAGGCATTGAAACGGCTTTGCTGGTTCTTCTGACAGGTGCTTGTCTGACCTGCTTTTAAGGCTCTTCAGTCTTACAGTCATGACAGCCTCCTTTGACAGTCCAGTCCAATCCTTCCATGATTTAACTGCATCTGAACTGGATTTTAAAGGAAAATACAAAAACTGCATGTATAGTTTATATATACTTATATGTAAGTGTATGACTATGTAAATGCAGTAAAGCCAGGATGTTATGTTGTTCATCTAAATGTTTCTAAGAACAGGAAGCAATTTCTTTGCTGCTGGAGTAAATCAGATTGCTTTGTTCTTAGGCGTCACCTAAAACGTGGAAGAGTACCATAAATCCTTTAATATATTGTACTCCATTTACAGGAAGGATTAAAGCTGAAAAGGCTATTCAGCTGGATGCTGGGAGTGCTGAGAGTCACCAGTGGTAAGTTTGAGAAAGTTTTTACAAACTTGTGTACATTTATTAAGTTCAAGAAAAAAAACCCCAGTCTGACATCAGTTTTATAAATTACTTGTTAATATTTTTTCATAGTTTTATGAAATTCAGTTATCACCAGTTGCTGCTAAGAATTACATTGAAATATTCTGTGAAGCATTTACTATAGCATTTGAAACAACTCAATAACCATACTTCAATAAGTACCAAGAAATGTACATAGGAGTATTTGCTTAAGCCACTATTTTGTTGCTCAGAGAAACCATAGTTTTCCATTTACTTTCCCTTTCAACAATTCACAAAATAATGTCATTTGATCTTGAATTTTGTCCTTTCCTTTTCTTGTAATAGTCTAAATTGTGATAATTAAAAACAGACATAGAGGACTATGGAAATTTGAATTAACATCTCAATTTTTGTTTTTATCATACAGTTTTTGTTTTTCTCCAAGTGTGACTCTTAGTTTAGTTTTGTAGACCTTGCCAGAACTAACAAACTCTGCAAATGTAAATATTTTTTTATCAAATCAACATTATCAGGTAAAAGATAATTCTGCTGAGTTCTAGCTGATAGTTCCTCACCTAAATATTTTATTAGTAAATTTTACTGCACTCCTGATTTCTTTTCTAATATTATTAGCTTTTCCTTTCCATTTTGGTTTCTACATTCTTCATTAATTTTATCTTTGCACTTCTGGGATGGGATTTCACCAAACTTCTGCATATCTAAAACAAATACTTTTACTCCAGGCTCCTTTCACAATCTAAAGGAAGCAGCCACTTCTGGAGTGCAGTTCACTGGAGTCAATTTTGCTCACTTAGTCTTGCATGAGGGTGAGATGAATTTCTCCTGGGGCTCAGTTGACAACATCTCCATTGCCAACAAAGGGAGCACAGGTCAGCCATCTCAGGTTTAGATACTTGATTAGACACAGGCATTGTCATTTAAGGTGGTAATTCTCTGTCTTGCTTTCTCTCTTTCTGAAAGCAATTTAAAGCCATTTCTGCTCTTTGCTTCACCACAGTCATGGCCACTTCCTCAGGGTAATGCTGGTGTACCCCTCTCAGCTAGAACTCTGTATACAAGCAACCACAAAATCACATTCAAGTATGAATCGTGCCACTCCCTTCCTCCTCAGCCCACAAGACTGACAAAATATTCTAGTATAAATACAGCTTCACTGGCAGAAACTATGCTGATAAACCCTTACATATTGTGCAGGGAGATGTAGGTGGTCTGCTGGACTTCACATGTGAGATTCTGTCCTGGCAGGAACATCTTGCAGGGGAAGAATTGTGAGTGTAAGGAGATGTGTTCCAGAGGTTAGCTCAGAAAGCCAATTTGAGAGGTTTAAGAGGAAAATGTTACATTTTTTAAGCTACTGCTTCTTGTAACAGGCAATGGATTTCTGTATGGTTTGCAGTTTTCATCCTTCATGTGTCTGGGTTGCAAGTGAACATGAGGTTTTTATCAATTACTGTTCAACTGATGTCTTTCTAGAGGTATAGATAGGCATTATAAATTAAAATAGTTCACTATTATTTTTTTTTCTGAATATATTATCTGCTTGTCTTTATTTTCTGACATCTTTCTGACTTACTGCATGATTTTTAAAGTGTGATGTAAGTGTAATGGTTGTGCCCATCTAACTGAGGCTCTAAATACTGGGCAGAATGGACTTCCATGCTCCAGAGGGACATTGGTATATTTTTGTTTAGCATAATAATAGTTCAGTCTGTGGTCCCAGTAGATACTTTTGTGCTGTGCTGCTACTTAACTAGTTTGACTTGTTTTGTAACTTATTTTTTCAACTTGTTTTATTCTATTTTATTTTTTATAAAGTATTTTGCACACATTTAATTGATTTCGTGTTTACTTCTGACCATTTCTGAGGTTTGAGGCCATTTAGGTTTGTAAATGCGTCTCCTCATGGATTAACATTTTATTTCAAAAGTGGTTTTTGTTGTATGGGCTTTTTAAAATCATTAGCTTAATTAATGAAATTACTGGAAGATAATGGACCCAGCACTAAACTTTGGGTGACACCTATAGTGATGCTCAGGTTCACATGAACCTGGTTTTGCAACCATCTCTACAGGTGATTTAATCTAAATATTTCCACGGTTATGTTTTGAGGAACATCAGGTAGGACAAAGTGTAAATAAACAAGGGTATCTCATTTGTTTTATTCCTCTTACCCAGGCTTTTTTATTTTGCCAGAATTCTTCTTTTATCCTGTTTTTTCACAGAAATCTTGTGTTAACTGTTTTCTATGCTTATGCACTTCCAGAATAATTTATCCTGTATTGTTTTCAGGTTAGGCTGGTTTGCCTGTAACACTTCTCCCTGATAGCAGCTGTGTTTGTCTTTTTGCTTGCTGTTGAGGCTTTCTGCATTACTCACAAGACTTCTGTAGTCAGCTCTGTGCCAGATCTATATTGTTCGAGTCTGGCCTAATGCAAATTTTTCCAGTTTATCTAAACATTATTTCACCTGTTAATCCCCATGAACAGGAAATAAGACTTCAGGGAATCTTCCCTCTAAAAACTGTGCTCTCAAAGTTGTACACAAACAGAATTTTACCTGAGGTTATAAATAGGAAAGACTGTGTATAACCAGATAACGATGCAATACAATTAAGTTATGAATAAATAATATGTGAAAGTAATATGAAATCCATAGTTAATAAGAATATTTATAAGAGAGAAAACAACAGAAAAGAAAAAAAATAGAACAAATATTTATACAAGAAGATGCTAGGATCGCTAGTGGGTGGTCAAGATCAGAGCTGAAGGGCAGTACTCAGCTCCAGATGGACAGCTGGATGTTCTGTCTCTCTCATATGTGCCTGCGTGCGAGCAAGGGCCTGATCCTGCGTTTATGGGGAATGGAGAGTTGAAAGGCAGCATGTGCCATTTGATGTGCCAGGATATTTGCATGGCATGACAGATATCACACAGCACCTTTGGGATCTCTACACTTCCAGGCTATCATCCAGAAGTGGTGAGAAAACCTAGGGCATCTCCAGTGGTGGTAGGCACCTGTGTCCAGGCAGGGATCCTGTGAGCTGAACAGGGTCTCTGCTGGCTGTAATAGTAGATTAGATACACGAATGAGAAGCTCAGCATGAGTGCAAGGTCAGTGTGAAAGCACTGTCTCAGATCAAAATTCTTCCTTTTCATCTCACAGCCAACATAACATTTTCTAAAGCTGTACAAGGTAAATAATCCTAGCCTATGTAAGATGAGCCCATCTGTTTGTTGCATGTAAGGCTATGTCAGTCTGTATCACCTATTGATGACCAAGCTGGTTTTCTGACCTTGACTGAAGAAAGTTTTAGATAGTTTTTGTTGATTTCTTACTAATTTCTGAGGGAGTTTGATATTTCCAATCAGCACAACTGAGGTTTTCACTCACGTTTGGTATAGCTGCTATCTATGTTGTCCATTCATACATTATTTCTAGTGTTCTCTTAAACTGTTTAATATATTATGGCTTACTAAGTGAGTGAGGATTAAATGATAGCCTATTCTTTTCCTGGTCCTGTACCTTGCTCTCTACTTACAGTTAACCCTTGTGGAGCAGGGGGGATATAAGTGAGGAAGAAATTGAATTCAGCCTCATTGGTTTTGTCTCTTGCCGTTATTTCCTCATTGCTAATTGTTCTGCACTTTCATTTCTGTTTTTGTTTTTCCTTCTGGTGTATTTATAGAAACCTCTTCTTATTGTCTTACCAATATCCCTAGCTTAGATGTATACTCTTGTTCTTCATTTTTAGAGTAAATTTCTTTTGGGTTTTAAGTTAATTGAGAATTCCTCACTGGAGCTGAATTGATCTAAATATATTCCCTGCTATGACTAAAGGGTCATTTGCAGTTGTGCTGTTGAATATTGTCTCTTACTAAATCTTCTATATAACTTTTTCTAATATTTAGAAATATTAGAAAAAGGCATTTCTTAATGATTTCTTTTTTTTTCTATTAAAAATGTGCATGGTGCCTGTCATGCAGTGGTTAGGTCTATGGACCCATTTGGAAGTTTCTTTTGGAAGCTTATCCCTGCTGCTTGAAAGCTCTATTTACCAAATAAACAAGTTCTTGTGAAACCTTGACCTACATAATTGTCCTAGTATAGGCAGAATTATACAAGCAAAAACATCCCTTTTCCAGAGCAGGTATTTTT
>VYZP01004803.1:0-12402 GCA_013400635.1 Hypocryptadius cinnamomeus | reverse complement strand
AAAAACCAAGAAAGGAAAGGAGGAATGGCTACTGGCAGCTTTTCACTCCTACATTTAAGGATGTTGTAGAGACAACAACCAACACTGTCTGGACTTCGTGACTTTGTTGAGTCCTGGGTGGGCAGCGCATTTTCTCACTTCTGATTGATTTTGTTGTTAGTACAGCAGTGTTAGAAAAGAGAGTTTTCACTGAGACTAGCAGTACAAGCAGTATGTTTTTAATATGTGAATGAAGCTGTAGTTCTAGCTTTTATATAAAACATAGTGGAAAGCTTATTATATGTTTTATGATTTTATAATTACCCTCAAAATGAAAAAAAAAGCTGGTTTGGAAATTATAAAATGTACTTTCTTGCAAGAAGATGAACATTTTTCCATTTTCTATAAAGGAGGGTGTACCAAAGTATTACACTTACAAGGATTTAGTCAGCCTACACAACAAAAGTATGTAAAGAATTTCAACACAGTGGTTGTTTGCAAGATATTTAGACGTGTTCTACTCACTCAAAAACTTGTATGGTAGCAACAGTAATAGTATTTAGCTAATAATATTGCTAATGATATTTAGTAATTTAATAATATTTTTCAAGAAGAAAGCATCAAAAGCTTTGCAAGGCACACGATCCAGTAGGTAAACTGAAGGATAGAGAAGTTGTCTTGATTGTCCAAGTCCAAGAGATCTACATTACTCCTTTAGGCACAGGCATCAGCAGGATACAGCACCCCCACTGCTTTTCTGAAAGTTACATACCTGGTCAAAGTTTTAATACTTAACCAAGCAAAATGACATTTCTGCCAATTTTGCCTAGATCTGTTTTGGCAGAAGGCTGACCAAGCAGCTTGGTGCCTCCTGCAGGTGCAAGTTCACCTTCCTTCTGCCTAACAAGCTTTGAGCAAGTACCTGTCTTCTGTGACCCCATCAGCGGGTCAGCATTGATGCCATGTCACAGATACATTATGAGACTAAAGACACAAATTTGACTTGTATTATGTTAACCATAGGCATGTAAGGCACAACAAGAATATCATTTATTATTGTGTATGCCTGGACTTAGAGTCATTTCAACAGGGATTCACTAGTGCAAAGTCTGGGTCAGTGGAGTCCGCAGAGAGTGCATAATCAAGACTTCATTTCCATTATTTACTTTCATCCTAAGGATGATGCACTTATGCTATATATCCATCTAAAGGGAATTCAGTTCTAAATTTCAGTTTGCTGATCACTTATAAAGTGAGTTCTTGTATACTTGTGCACAACTTGTTTAAAGCAATGCAGTATATATTGGAAGAGAGGGAACAGTTTACAGTTTATTTACTTAGTATTTCATATAGTCCTACTATAATTTTTAGAGAAAGACTTCTAGATAATTACCAATTGTAAAGCAACCATTTCGATACTGTCCCTATATCCTTTGTAATTTAAAAACTCTTCCCTAAGAAATGAAAAAGCGTGGAAAGATGATATTACTCATCCAGCTCTTTTACTATTGTGCTTTTTATGAGTTCTGCATCCTCAGTTTGCAACCTTAAATGGAATTACTGTGTTTGCTAATTGTAAACTAAGTACATAATTAGAACAAAGTTCCTTTTCTGCATTTGGCATTACTTCTTATCTTTTTAATTTTGTAAATTTTGGCAGAGACTACAGGACCATACATATTTGTGAAACACAGTGTACTGTATGCCCATATTTTGAAATTACATTATTAATTTTCTAAAAGTACTAGAGGGTGGGGCACTTAGAAGTAATTATGGCCTGACAGGACAAATCTTACTGAAAGTACGTGGATTGCTAAACCTTTTAGATGGAAAATTCCTCTCATACTTTTCACATTACAATAGTGAAATCTGTGTAATTATTCCAATCAGCAGATATGGAATGTGAATCACAAGGAAAACAAGATCAGAGTAATATAAAGCTATAAACATATTCAAAGGGGAACTTTAGCATCTTTTTGCTTACAGCAAACATTTTTTTTTCTTGGAAGCAGCAGAAAGAGAAGCAGTGGGGCTTGTTGATGTCAGCAGGTGTGCTCTTTGAAGGCTTTGGAGGTGCAAAGCAATGAAAAAAATTAATTCTAATTCAATAGTAAGAAAGAGAAAGGTAATATTCCAGACAACAAAACCTTTTCCTTTCTCACCTGGGTGACAAAGCTACCTATAAAAATGTTCTCTCATGCATTTTGGGTGAGATCTCTTCTCTCGTAGAATTAGGTTTGCACCATGGGTCGGCGCTGGAGGTGCCCTCTGGACAGAGGAGCCCTGGTGTCCCTGTCCCTGCTTGGAGCTCTGTGATAAGCCTCTGCATCATGGAGGAGCCTTGGAGGAGGATAAACTTAGTGCACAGCCATGGTTTGTTTATAAAAACAAACTGTCCTGGCAGAAAGTGTTAGCAGCCTTAGAACAGAGGCTGTCAGATCTTTTGGTATCTTGCTAGCTTTTATCTTCTGTCTGGGGGTTGCAGTGCCTTCTGCTGTGTCCCGGTGTGCACAACACTTCAAACATTGTCATAGCTAGAGAAAGGCTTTTGGTATTGTAACATTGGATTTCTTGACTTGGTTAACTAACCTGGTAATGCAGCTTTTCATGCCATCTGCATCATGTCAGCAAAGTAATCTTCAGCTTAGACAGCAGCTGGGCATGGCTTTTCCTGACAGATGGTATCCTGTCATCTCTTTAGCAGCTGTTTGGACGTGGCTGTGTGTCAACGCCACCATGATATAATCATTGTATCCTGTGAAGCAAGCCCAATGTGACCCCTAAGGCACTTGGCATCGTGCTGTTGGTGGCATATTTTGCAAGAATATTTTGAAGAAAGGGTACGGAAACAAGAAATCCGAGCACGTGCCACATATGTCCTTCCTTTGCACACTTTTATGGGAAGCGACAAATGTGTTCCAGCACTTTAACAGTAAGTCTTTTGCTGGTTGCAAACCTAAATTTTGGATTTAGAAAGCTATATGGAGTTACTATGAAACCATGCCAATTTTGCAGTAATGTTACATTGTTCTGGCTTTATTCCACTGATATCGAAGAGCGTCTTTTACATTTAGCATTTAATTGAAGTTCTAGATGGTGTCAACCATCAAATTTTAAAATCACTGAGAGAATATTTTTGCAACTGGTGGAAAGCTGTTTTAAGAACATACTTTCTCTCCCTTGATGTATGTGGTCGTGGCATTTCTGAGTCAAGGAGGGGATACAAGAGTTAACAGAATCAATGCTCTAAAGAAAAATAGCAACAGGATAAATTTTCATGTTGGAATTCAAATGCTTAACCTGGTGGCTATAAGGAGATTCTTTACATTTTTAGACTCCTGTATTGTAAATTACGAGCCTTAGCTGTATGTTTTACATCTGAAAGCTCAGTTCTCTTCACTGTTTAATGTGCTCTCAATGATCAAATGTCCTCTTCTTTTTTTCCTTTTTTGTTTCCACGTATGCATCTTCCACTTAATCACGTTACATGCTTTCACTCTGCCTGTGGTTGAAGTCCCAAGTGTAGCACTAACAGCTGTGACACAGTTCCTCCTATGGCTTGGTGGCTCTCCCTACACAAGACTGGGTTAGCAGCCTGAGTGAGTCGTGTATCTGTGTACACACATACATAAAGCTGTGTCCAAACCACTTTGGCCACTATCTCAGAGTTCAAAGAATCTCCAGTATGAGTGTTAATTTTGTCCAGATGTAAGTTCTTTTGGTCAAACTGAGTCATACGAAGGACCTAACCACAGGAATCTCATTTCTGATGATTCCTTCTTTGACCTTTTCTGTGTAGTTAATTAGCAAGTATTGTGACTTATCAGTGAGGACTGGCAGGTAACAATTAGGTTTTCTATTTCTGCAGGCCAGTTATGTGTGATTTTACTGCCAGGCAATTCAGCTTTGGTCAACTATATGGAAGTGACAGAAAAAAAATTTCATGTGGTCATTAAATCATTCAGTGTTCCTCAGTGTTGATGAAGTATTAAAAAAGCTCAAGATATGTAGCACATTTTCAATGTAGTCAAGTGCACAACAATAGACTTCCTATCTTCTTTGTGCAGTTTTCTCTTTGTTTGTTTGTCTTTTTTGCTTACACTGAGAAATAATATTCCCAAGATTATTCTGGGCTCTCTGTGCTCAGTAGCTGGGGAGGTTTAACTTGCTATTTTGGGTCTAATTCTTTACAAAGGAGAAGTGAATAATAACAAATATGTTATTTCTCTGTCATCATTTTTTCCAATAGATGGTTTAAAAAGGTTTTCAAGGACACGATATTTTCCAAGGCTGATGAGTATGCTTTGTTTTACTGAACTACAGCTTTAAAAGAGCAAAAAAAAACCCTTTTCTAAACATTCAGGTTTCTGACTTTGTGAGGATTCAGCTTTAGTTTTGAGCACACCTTGACAGATCACTGCATGTAGGTTTTGTGGCTGCTCTGGTTTGCCCAGGGATCCTGCCAGCTGCTGAGGCTGTGAAGTTAATGGGAGCTGGATTGGTACCCAGGCACACCCAGCTGCAGTTCGGCTGGTGGTTCAGTGACTGACCATCAGTACAACCAGATTATAGCTGGATTCTTTGTGCTTTGGAGGGGCTGTCCCTTGGGTGAAATGTTAAACTGAAATCAAGTTGCTAAAGTTGGAAGACTCAGACATAAAATGTGAGCCCGTATATAGCTGTGTGAAGTCTAAGCCTCTGACTTTTGTGTCTGACCTACCATCTTTTTGGATTTCAGTGTCACTTTTATTCTTATCCTCAAGCTTGAGTGTTGTTTGCTGTGTGGTGTGAAAGAGCTGTTCTCTTTAACCTGGAGCTGGTTGTTGAGAGATGTGTTCTCTATACTGTGTTCACTCTTCTCTGGGCTGTGTTCTAAGGGTTAGGTAATGTGGTTTGAGATCCTTGGGGCAGTGTTACTGCATGTTTAGTCTTTTTCTACCTGCTGATACCTACTATTTTTTAAATTGCTTTGTATGCATGACCTAAATTTGTAAATCTAATACTCAAAAATAGTGTTGGAAGGTGAGAGCACAAACCTGTTTATTTGGAGACATGGTTTATTATGGTCCAGTTTCTGACCTTCTACCAGATTTTCTCATGGAACTATACTAAAAATAAATTAATAGTATCCAAATAAATAGTTCACATCCTAGTCTTCTCCTAAGTTAGAGTCAAAAGAAAGGATACAAAGTTTGATGCCAAAGCAGCTGACCTAGTCACAGAAAGGTCCTTCTGTCTGGTGAAGTGGGCCACTCCTACTCAAGATGAAAACCTCTAAAAAGTAAGCAATTCCATTGCTTTTTCCCTGGATGTGTGTAGCAAGCAGGAGTAGAGCTCTTTCTGGAGAAGGGGTGTGAGGCTGTGTGCTTCCCTTGAGGGAGAAGGAAATAATTTTTTGAGAAAAAAGGTTTGTTTGCCAAATGCAATAATGCATGTATTTTTTATTTTTATATGCTATGTTCTATCACCTTTTTTTCCACTATGAGGACTTGTTTTATTATTCTAAACATATTACCTAATTGCTATGTGTACATTTTTGCAATTTGAATGCTTGCATTGTCTCATAGTTAGATTTGCTGTTAGGCAATTATTGGTATCCAGTCAGACTGGATGAATAGAATTGTTGTACTTATAAAGCTGAATACTTTATATGACTTAAGAAATTAATTAAAACTGCTACTATTTAGCCTGCAGGTATAGCTTATACAACCTAATCCTAGTTGTAAGATACAAATATATTATGAGTTCATAAACACTGCTGTATTTCTAACTAGGATTTATTATTTCCCTGTGTAGTGTTAGGCAACAAATGAAACTTCTGTGAAACATTTGTGCTGGGAAACTTTTATCACATGTAGCTTGTTTTTACAGTTCAGTCAGCTCCAGGGATGAGAAGAGCCTCAGTAAAGTCAAGATATAATTTGCCAGTGATAAACACAAGAGTTTGAAGGCCAACTCTCACGCTGACTGTACTCAGTCCTTTCTGACTGATTTCTTCTTCCTGGACTTAGTTTAATTAAGTGTGCATCAGTTCACTGTCTTTATGACCTATTGAAAACAAAGTCTTCTATTGAGTTGCATTTTTTCCTAGGAAGTTTTTCTATTGCCACTAATATTATACCTGATAAGGCAGATGCTTTATGCAGATGATCCATTCATGTGGTTATCCTCACACCAAGCCCTTGATGTCACAGTTTTCTGGAGCAGTGTGTGCCAGGACACACTGGCTGGCTGCTGCACTGGGAAAATGGGCTCTCAGGGCAGAAAGATCAGGCTAGGAGGAGCTCAGGAGTACATTCTGGAAAGCTTGCTCCCTTGCAGAAGTCCTTGGCTGCAGCCCCAGCCGGCGTGTCCTGCCCACCCTCTGCGAGTGCCCTGACGTGGGGGCTGCACCCGTTCACACGACCCCGCCTGTGCAGCCTGCAGTGTCCAGGAACAGAAACTTGGGAGGTCTCTAATGGGCTTGGACCAAGCCCTGTGTCAGACTCAGTGTTGATCATTGACTATCTCTGTGTCTGACACCATGCTTAAGTTCATGTCAAAGAGAGAATCTGAAAAAGTAACTCAAAATTACAGGGCTTCAGGAAGTATCAAACAACTTCCAAATAAACTGGAGGTGCTGCCACATTTCCCATGAGACTTCAGCTCTTCTTCTAGTAGAACAGTGGGAATCAACATTCAGTAAGATTTCAAGGAAGAAATTCAATTTTCTTGGAATCTTAGCAACTGGCCTTATTTTAGAGGAACAGCAAAATTTTTATTGTTATATTTCATGTAGAGTCATCTTCCATTATTATAAGACAGAAATAGTTTGCTAATTTTCGTGATTGCTTTATGATCTTCACATTACAAATGACTTTGTTTTCTTAAATCTTCAACTCCAGAGCTCCTTTAGCAGAAATTGTCTTGAACCAGATTTAGATATACTCCTGCTGTGGAGGCCAATGTTTGTCAAAAATTATTGTATTTGTCTCACTATTCAGATTAATTCAAGCGCTTTTCTGCTAACTGTATTTGTTTGTTTGTTAAAAAAAGTCTCTAAACTTTCGACTTCCGTGATATTCCTCAAGGCAGTGATAATTATGAGAGCAGTGAAAATTTGCACCTTCCTTTGATGGCATGGAAGAGGATGGCAGGGTTAAGTGGAGACCAGCAGATCCTGCTGCTTCCTTCTGATCACATGGTGGCAAACATACATTCCTTTTCACGCTCTGAATTTGCTTTGAAGCACATCTCTGCTCTTGGATGTGTCAGTGGCTGTTTCAAAAATTCTTCTACTTTTTGGACCAAAGCCCTTACATTTGGGACATTGGCTTGCCAAGATACTTGTACATGGCCAAAACATATATTTTTTTTAGGGAACTTCAGAAGTTTTTTCTCTCTGGTTGTGCATCTGGGTTTTCTTTTTTCTTCTTATTCTCCCTATTTTGTTTGTTTTCAGAGTGGGGATGAGTTTATTCATTGTAATAGCATTCTAATGCAGTGACATAAATCCCTTGCTAGTAGAAAACAGAAATAACAAATAGCTTCATATACCTTCAGTGCAAAGCACATGAAGTATAGAGTAACAAATGTCAAATAAGACAAGTTGGAAGAGTTGTCAGTGCACTTGAATGTTGGTGAAAAGGTGTAGAAGTACAAAGCCTTTGCTGTTTCATATGCCCTGCTTGGAGGCTGTTGTGTGCTGAAAAGTCCATTGCTAGATTGCATGCTTATTTATCTCCAGAATAACTGTTTGGGAATTTTCTTTTCCTTTAAGTTTACAGGAGAAAAGATACTTATTTTTGCCTACATAAAACTTTCTGTTGTTCCTCAGAAATTTCCTCAGAAACTAGGATGTTATTAACATCATTCGTAACAGTTAACTAAGTGAAATATATACCATTAAAACCCAAGGGAGGCATGTTTAGGACGTAGGAGAGGCAGATGGGCTGAATGATCTCTTAGCTCAATTTTCTGTAATGTGGGAGGCTAGGAGTGAAGTTTATTAGCGTGGGCTTTATAATAAAAACTTCCTTCTGACAAGTTTTCCAGGAATGAACAACCAACCCATCCTCCCAGGCCAGTAAAATGTGAACCTCATGGGACTCAGTCTCATTAAATGTCTTGGTCACTGCACAGAATAATTTGAACCCGTAAAGAAAAAACAAATTCAGATGGTGTTTGCAGCCCTTGTTATTTTTAGTTAAGCCACAAACCATTAATGGCTGTTTAAAGTAGGGGGTTCTGCATTTTTCTCCTCAAGCATGTGCTGCTTACTTCCTACCCATGCAAATACACAGCCAGAACACTTGGTCCCTCCAAGGCCACTGGAAAGGCTTCAGAGCAGTAAAGTTGCACTAAAGCTCTAAGAAGGGATCTTGTCTCTGCCTCATACAACCTCCTTAGGGGTGACTGTTCCCAAATTATTTGTTCCTCTGAGTAATGAAAGGCCAAGGTGCTACCTTTGATCTAACAGGATGTGAAAGTTGGCCTTGGCAGTAAGTGCTCTTCCCAGTTGTGGTCGTGGATGACTTTTGGCGAGTTGCTATCACTCTTCACATTTCTGATTTTTCTTTGAGTTGTTTACAAAGGTCCGACTGTTTCTGACAAATGCTTGTGTTCACCCCTATGTTTCTGCTGTGCAGAGTTGCAGTTTTACTTTCAATCTGAAGTAAATTGACACTGACAAATAAATTATCAGATAGATACATTAGCATCTTTGGTTTATGGTAAGTATCTTCCTGTAATCCCTCTTTGTATCCCTAACCTAGAGGGATTCATAAGGTTGGCTGCTTTTAAACGTGTCCAAGCATGGACATGTATTGAGGTATAGGACTGAGGTAGGAAGAAGAAAACTGTGTGCAAACCAATTTTCGGCTGTATTGACAGTCTTATTTCTAGAATGGTATTTTCTTCTCTTCTTGCTCTCTTTCTGGTTTGGCGTTTCTTTGGGGTTTTTTTCCATAACTCTCTTATTTCTTGTTGATTATTTCCTCTGCTAGGATAGCAGTACATTATTGTGGCAGCCCAATGTTTCTGTACAACCAGATAAGATTTAGCTTCCTGTCTTCCAGTAAGACACTGCTGTGTATTTTAAAACATTGAAATAACTATTTTCATTTGTAATAAATAACCGAATATTTTAATTTCCTTGCTTTGTCTTTTCCCTTGAAAGTGATTGTCTTTCTTCACTTTCTTTTTTACCTGAAATTAAAAATTGGTCCAGCAGAGTATTTAAAGATGCTTAGTTTGCATTCCTGAGAAGTCCTAGTGGAAATTCTTGTATGTTTTCAGATAAACTCAAAGTACTTAATATTTTCCTAGAGGAGACCATATTACAACTGTATCAGATTAAAACTTGCCCCTATTTTGTTCTTGTAACTTTTTAAATTTTTTAGAAGTTCCTGCTTTATTTCAATCTTCTAACCTTGCCCTATGGAAAATATGGCCACCAGTTTTTCAGTGGAATCTTGTGAATTCCATTGATTGCGAATGATGTGAGTGCAAAGGGAAAGATCTAGAGAGGTGGGATCATCTCTCAAAGTTATTATCTCTTTGAAAGGGCATAAAAGGAAGTTGGAAATGTTATTAACTGAAGTTACAGTTTGTTACCTTTATATTGCCAATGATTCCTGTAGGAGACATGGATGACCCTATAGCATTTTTAAATACTTGCAAGAAAACATACATAACCACTGACCTATGGGCCTGGTATTTTGAAAATTGCCCACAATGTTTTGTTCAAGGAGTTACAGTTTCCACCTGTTCTGAGATTTCGTGGGGAATTGTCACCATTATGTATGACCTTAGGCTGATCAAGCAAACTGACATCTGTAAAGTGGAGTTATCTCTTTGGGTTCTGCTTCACCTCAGTAAATCATGGCAGTTTCAGATGGAGCTTTAGAGAATCTAAGCTATTCCCCCTCTCTCTTTAACCGTCTGATTTTCCCTCTCAGTGAGAATATACAGAGCTTCTACAAATTGATCTCCTAAATTCAATACCTCAGATGCCTGCAGCAGACTGTATGAGTCTGCCCAGCCTGCCCAATCAGCTAATGTACAAACTCACACCTCTTTGGAGTTCAGCTTTATTAATGCAAAAGAGAGACTAGTGCAAGCCACACCCCTGCCTTCGGATAACCTGGAATTCTTAACATGGAACTCCTGAGCCACTCTTAATTGCTTATGTTTCCTTGAGTCAGAAAGGGTGATGGAGCTATTTGTTTTTGGAAGAATAGCCTTGTTTTCCTCCTCCTAGAAGGTGTGCAGGTCTGTTGTTACTTAGTGGCAATCCTGACCTCGGGCCTGTGGTTTGTGCTGTCATACAAGATATTTTTGACTTTCTACTGTCCTTTGCTTAAAATTCAAAGCCGGTTGTTACATTTCACTTCCCTGTGTTTTCCTTGCCCGCTGATTTGCTCCAGAAGATGATGCTTAGATCACTTGCAATCCTAACAGCCAGAGAGGATTTGGCATTGGTTTGGGTTGTTACTGTGGTTGAGTGACTCAATAGCAATGATGACATGCTTACCCTGGACCTCCCAGCAGATGAAGCAGACAGGAGGCAACCAAAGTTTCCAATAAGAACAATGCTTAGTCAGTTCAAAATGCAAACTGGGGACATAAAATATTTCTGCCAGAAGCACTTTTAAAGAACTAATTAAAAAGGAAGGGGTGTTTACAATACTTTCCAAAGTATTTAAGCCACTATAAAACTTCTTTTTTTTTTTTAATTGATATTGCAGTAAACTGAAGTTATGTAATATGCCACCCCTGTCCTTCTGCACAGGCATACAGAAGCTGCTGTCTGTAGCCCCATCTTGAGAAGTTTATAATCCAAATAAACCAGAAGGAGAAGTAGCCAGAAGGAGAAGTAGACAGATGTGATGATGCACCTATGGTTCTGCATCTGTTCAGTAGCAGAGCTCAAGTTAATCTAAGAGGTGTTTGTTGCAAGAAGTATGTTGTTTCAGTACGAAGAACCTGGTTGATGCCAGCTACAAGCTGAGTCAATCTGTGATCTCTTTTTTGACTTTTATAAACTATTCACTATAATTTCAGAGGCAAGACATAGGAAAAATGTGTTGATTTAATGAATTCACAAACTGAGACAAAAGAAGAGCATCATTATCTGTGTCACGAAATGGAATCAGATACAATATGGCCCTTATCACAGTGGGATATGCTGACATACACACGATAGTTAAGTGCTCTTTACCTTGACATAATGTTGCCTTTTGCCCAACCTGGAAATGAAACTAACAATAATTTTAGTGAGGAGGTAATATGAAAGGGGATCTTTATTTGAAGGCCTTTAGGAGCAGTTATGGAAAGATGTACACAAAAACCCACCCCTGGGCAGGGGTGAGTGCCTTTTTTATAGGTTTTAGGTAATTAGCATAATTGATAAAAAGCACAATTAGGAGGACAAGTGGTGATACAATTCCCCCCAGGTCAAGCCCCTTCCCTGGAGCCCCCCTTCAACACTAGTTTTACTTTGTCCATGAGAATGTATCTGGAAGAGTTGGTCTCAGCCTTGGTTCCCAGGAAGAACCAAGATAGCAGAGAGCCTTGTGCCTCCCAGAGCTTGGGGCTCTGGATTTTTTTTTGTCTTTCTGCTTAAGAAAACACCATGGAAAAGTACTGGGAAAACTAGTTACTAATACAATAGGTGACAGAGCTGCAAATATATGTGTGAAGAATACAGAGAACGTGTAAAAGCAAAAAAAGTAAAACCTAAATGGCATCAGTATAGCAAAAGAGATGAGATTCTGGGAATATTTCAGTATTTTGTCTATTCCAGACTGGTAATGCATATTTTTATGTCCTCATATCTAATTATCAGCAGTTGTTTTATGCCTTTTATATTCTTACTTTTTCTTCAGTACGGAGGCAAGCTTATTTAACTACTTGCTCATTTCTGATAAGAATTTTTCCCCAAGGCCATTGACATAGTTTTCTTTGTTCAATTAAATCTAGCTAAGTACTAATATTTCCTGAGAAATAGTATCATTGCAGCAGAGAAAACAGTTCAAACAAATTGCACTCTATACTCACTTGCTAGGCAGACATCGACACACTAATGTTATTAATTAATGTAATTGATAGGTCTTATTTTAATTACAGTAATACAATAGTTATAAATAACTCTGCAAGATATATAAAATGCCCTATATGAACAACTAAAGGGATTTTTGGTATCAGCTACTTGAAGCAGAATGAATAATTTGGGAGCCAAGACATAGAACAAAAACTGTCTTTTAGCAGCAGCATTTTATAATTTTGAAAAAGAAATTTTATCACTTGGACCTGGGCTCTCTACCATCTCACTTGGTATGCAGAAGTTCATACTAGCTGAAAGTGTAGTCCTTTACCTTATTAGAGAGCAGGAGAAAGGGAAGCAGAACTGAAGGAGAAAACCAGTATTAATCACATGATCTG
>VYZP01004800.1:2866-18703 GCA_013400635.1 Hypocryptadius cinnamomeus | reverse complement strand
GTATAATAATTACATTTGGCAGACAATTATTGGTGCTGGAGTGGGTTCATTTATAATAGATCAATTTAAATGGTAAATTGAGGTGTTTGTATAAATCGTGGCCTAATTTAAACTTTTTTTTTTTTTTTTGACAGAAAAATCTGCATTGATCTGGATGGGAATATCTGAGATATAACCAAATACTCAATAACCATTTTCAGTCTGCATCAGATTGTCTAAATTTTGGTAGATTGATAATATCAAACAAAATCTTAGAGACTATAGATATTTTCATAGAATCATAGAGTCACAGAATGATTTGGGTTGGAAGGAACCTTAAAGATCATCTCCTTCCAACCCTGCTGCTGTGGGCAGGGACACCTTTCTCTGGACCATGTTACTCAGGGCTCCATCCAACTTGATCTTAAGCACTTCTAGGGATGGAGCATCCACAACTTCTCTGGGCAAACAGTGCCAGTGTCTCCTTCACAGTAAAGAATTTATTCCTAATATCTCATCTAAACCCACTCTGTTTCCCCTCGAAGCCATTCCCCTTGATCTGCCACTTGAGGCCCTTGCAAAAGTCTTTCTCCATCTTTCTTACAGACTCCTTTCAGGTACTGGAAGACCAGTAGATCATCCCTAAGCCTTCTCTTTTCCAGCTGAAGAATCCAGATTCTACCAGCTTTTCCTCATGGGAGAGGTGCTCCATACTTCTAATTATCTTGGTAGCTCTCCTCCTACACGTATTTACATGCATTTTTCCTGTTGCACTTATTTTATCATTAAAATAATCAAAGTGTAGTTTATATATGAATGCAGCTGAACAAAAATAACAGGATCAGTAATTACAATTAGTCCTATTTTGATCCCATTGGTCTATCAGTGACCATTTACAGCTTTTACAGCTGGTGCGCATTAATGTGTGCAATGTATTGTGAGAACTGATGTTTATGGGTTGGAAGACTACTTAAGATCACAGCTCCTCAAGGTTTATTTTAAGCCTTTTCTAATCAGTGTAGCATTTAAACTAGGTAAGTGGCGTTTAGAAGTCCTTTTGTTGGTTTTCTTTGGACTAAAATGCTTTAGAAGTTTTTAGCATAATTCTGTATGGTGTCTCAGACTTCTAGGTTACTGCTTGATCAGACGCAGTTCAATAACCTCAACATAAAAACACTGATAGCACATTATTTTGCAGTGGAGCAGATCAGGGTCTCTTCTTCTTCACACCTCTACAAACCATAAGGAATTACGAAAACCTTTATGGTACTGTAGTCTAAATACAGAAATCTACTGTGAAATTTGTATTTACATAACACATTTAGATCAGTGTATGCTTAATGAATTATCAATGTATAATTTTCTATTTTATATTCAGAAAATATGCAAATAATTTTATTATTAGGTAATTTTGCCTGGCTTTACATTTCATCAAAATAAACTTAAATAAATAAAATATATATATATATATATATAAATCTTAAGATAAATAACATTAAATAAATTTAATTCACTGTGTTTGTTGTGTAACAATATTGCAGTGATATGTTTGTTTAAAAAAAAATCAAATTTAAAAGCTAATTTGAGAAAAAACAGAGAATAATATACACAAATCGTTATACAATGAAAGAAGAGAATAAAGTGAAACAGAACCAGTTGTTTATAAATAGAAGTCATTTAAATGTGAGATGATTGATAGCTGAAACTTGTAGCAGAAATATCCCTCATTAACATGTGAAACATAGTTTAGAGAAAATTTCACCTGAACCCACTCCTTTAATTGTAACATATTTGAACTGCAGAACATGTTAATTAGTGTGCACAGTTCATTGCAAACATAATATTTTTGTAAATTAAGAAAAAAATGGGAAAAGCTTTAATGTTATTTTGAAAATTTTTCACTACACCTGTAACCATTAAAGGTTTTTTGTGCGTACTGGATTATATAAGCATACAGCAAAATAATAAGTAATACTGATCTAAAGGCCAGCATATAATACTTGAAACCACTTTCCCTTATTTCCAGAGAGACTACTGCAGTGTCTAATCTTCCCTCCATCTTATCTAAACCCCTGAGGTTAATCTAGCAGTTATTTTGGAGCTGATAGTGTATTCTGCTCTGGGTTTACAGGTCTTGAATAGTCCATTGTGTTGAACAAGAAGAAAAAAGAGAGATTTATCAAGTGGGGTATTTTGAGATGGAACTGATTTCTTGTCCAATAAGCACTGCATTAAAGGCATGACTGCTATAACTCTCACATAATATCAGCTCCCAAAACCAAATAGTTTTCTGAATACATAAATTAAACTACTGGACTGATGCAGACAAGTTTAAGGCAAGACATACATGAGAAAAAAGGGCAAAACCTCTACCTTTAAGAGAAAACATCTGAAATAACCCCAGTGTACAATATTCTGCTGACAAGCAGGATTTCTCCCCTCGTCTCCAGCTCACTTTCCCTGCAGCTCTGCGTTTGGCTTTCACTGCACTCTATTCAAACTGGCAGTGACTGTCCACAGCTCCTATCAGACCTGTGTCAGACTGTCAGTGATTTTAGCATTTTAAATTATTCTGCTTTAAATTAATTTTAATACTTCTGTTGAACAATGCGTTGATTGGTCCCATGCACTCTAGTGTTCCATTGAAAATATGAGCAGGAATAAACACATTAAACAAGAAAAAGGTATTTGAAATCATTATTTCAAAAGAGTGAAATGTTTCCAAAAGCTACAGAAAGATGGTAGTTGACACAACATTCTTTCTTCCAATATGTCTTTAGACTTCAAGCTTTAAAATGTAATTATTTGTGCTGGCTTAATCACTCTATATTCTTGTTTTCACTAGCTCTGGATATTATTAGCACTAAATATCACCAAAATATTATTGCTTCAGAAAGCTTATTTAAAATAAACCAAATAATCTTAATTTGTCATTTAGGGAATAGTGTGGACTAGATTTTTTGTTATATTGACTATATATAATAAAAAATTTATGCCAAAATGCAAATAGGTCTTGATCCTATTACAAGCTGTAACACTGCAGAAGTGACTGCTTAAAACTAGTTTCAAGTTGAATCTATTCAGCAAATTATCATCTCTGACGTCTCAAGAATCACAATATGTTAGAGGCATGCAACAAAAACTTTTGTCGCTGCAGCTTCTGAAGATTCTTGCAGCCAGCTGCAACTTTAACTTGGATTCTTGACAAGTGCTGTGCATCAGTTCATAGGAAAATCACAAAAGCAATGATAACTTTCTTTTAAAAATAAGTATTTTTTAAAATTAATAAATGTCTATACTTAACATTAACTTCAACTATTTAACTGTAACTGTACTCATAAGGTATGGAAAACTATAAGCTTAGCTTTGCAAAAATGGAAGGAAAATTCAAATGTACCTTTTAAGACTCATCTTTAAGACCATCAAAACTATCTTTCAAACTTTATGAACCTGGATAAGTTTTTTTCACATTTTCCTGACTGAGTTATATAAAGCACTCAGCCAAGAGCAGATGTGTAATTCTGCAATGGAAGAGGGGGCAGGGGAACTGAGAAGTAACATTATTTAGTTTGTTTTCTTGTTCATAGTCTGAAGAATAAAGTCTTTCATTGACTGCAGTACTCATGACTCTTTCAGAATTTTCAAGGCTCATTATTTAACAAATGATTTAATAAGTAATTCAGACATTAGGCGGTACAATACATTCTAAACCCAAGGATGGAAGAAACGAAATATTTTATAAGATAGAGAAATTTCTAAGTAACATCGGTTCCATTGTGATTTCATAAAAATTTGCTTTTTTGTGTACATTTGGAAATAGGTATCCAGAGATACAGCCATCCTCATTAAAAAGTCACAAAAACCCTGCATACATTGCAAATTTTATTCTTAATAGAGCAGCTTACCAAAACATTGCACAGAAAACATTCTAGAAAAAATAGCATCCTCGCCTTAAGTATGCCTTAAGAACATAAAAAGTGTAACTTTAAAGCCTCCATTCAGGGTTACAATAGTTCATCCACCAGCAGATGTTTTCCCTTTGACAGGATGCTTATACTCCAAATACGACTGCTAGAGAAAGTGAAAGGATACAGAGTGCTTTAGTGCTGAAGACTGAAACCCAAATGAAATTTATATGGGTTCATGCCCTATTTAGGAGATGTATTTTTAAAGGGAACTTGGAAATAACTTGGAAATAACTAAAAGGATCTTGAAAGACAACAACATTCACTGTGTGCCACCACTGAATAATGAATTATTCAGTAGCAGGATACTCTAAAAGACCACAATATATACAGCCTGGATGAAGCCTGAGCTGGCAGGGTACTTTAGTGCTGCCCTTTGCAGTGTGGGTGTGTGCGTATGGGAGAGAATTTGGGAGATCCCAGCAAAGGCTCACACCAAAAGCATAACGTGTCAAATTCTATGAGGCTTTCCAGGAAGAATTCACCTTTTCATTTTGATGCTTCTGGTGAAAGCCAGAATATGACAGAACTACAAAAAATATTGGAATGAAAAAGAAGTTGATTTGAGTTTGGTTTTCCTGTGGTGCGGGGGAGAAAACCTCCAACAAATAACCACAGATGAAGCATGGAGGACTTTAAATCACACATTATATTACTCTACCTGGGTCTGCCAGAGCAAAAATCCTTGCTGTTCCCCACATGGTTCATTGCTGGATTTTGAGGAACACCCATGCTTGCCCTCTCCAGTGCCACATCTTGCATCTGGGACAGGACAACTCTGAATGTATATACAAATGAGAGGCTGGGGAGTGGTGATGTGGGATGGGACCTGGAGGTCCTGGTTGATGGCAAGTTGAACGTGAGTCAGCAGTGCCCTGGCAGCCAGGAGGGACATCCCTGTCTTGGGAGCATCAGGGACAGCATTGCCAGCTTGGCAAGGGAGGGGATTGTCCTGCTCTGCTCTGCACTGGGCGGCCTCACCTCGAGTGCTGGGGGCAGTTTTGGGCACCATGATATAAAAAAGATACTTATGGAATGGTCTGAAGCTGTGTCAGGGAAGGTTTAGGTTGGGTATTAGAAAAAGGTTTTTCGCCCAGAAGGTGTTTGGGCACTGGAACAGGCTCTCCAGGGAAGTGGTCACAGCACCAAGCCTGACAGACCTCAAGAAGCATTTCAACAATATTCTTGGGTATGGTGTCATTCTTAGGGTTATGTCGTGCAGGGCCAGGAGTTGGACATGATCCAGCTCAGGAATTATATGATTCTATGAGATTTTGGGGATTATGGGGCTTTTCTTAATTTTTAAGAACTGTTTGTACCAATACATTTACTGGGCAATGAAAAGAGAGAGTCCTGTTTTGTTAGCTAAGATGCCTTGTTAAAGAAGTCAAAATATCAGCTGATTGCCTGATTTTGCCAAATATATATATATATATATATATTAGCATTTAAGAAGGAATGTGACATACCAGCAAATCCCTTGTCTTTATGAGGAAGCTGAAGTCACTGATTTGAATTTCTAACACATTTTTTAGTCACTTTCTTTCAGTAAATCTTGTCCTGCCCTTGGGGTCCACTCGCACAGTTACTTTGCAGGGACTGAACATTTTCAGCCTTCCCCAAGTGTAATTTTCTAATCCACTTCATATATGTTGGATATGTTCCAAGTTTCCAGTTTATCTTGAAACATAGACTCCTAGAATTTGTCTGTCCTTTTTTCTTCACCATCTACTTTTAAAAGGACTCAAAGGAAACAGACAGTAATACTTTCATTATCTGTCCATATTCTTGTGCTCCTAGGAAAGTTTTTCTGGTTCCCATTAACCTTTCCTCTCTGTGTGTGGAGATTAAGCACTCAATCCCTTTCCCTAACACATATATCTTCTTTCTTCAACTCTGACAAAAGAAAATGTAGCAACTTTACTATTTTTTTTAATAATTGCTAAGAGCTAAATCAGTAAAAAATGGCCATGGAAAAGACTGTAAAATATCTCTGTTTAAACAAATTTGTATATACCATTTTTATCTATTGGAGTTGTAAAGCCTATAATAAAACACTATGGCAGGATTGGTAAAATACTGATATTACATACTGTTTATGAGGAAAAATTCTAATACAAAACACATTTTGCCATCATCTCTTGTTAACAGCTACCACGCTGATTCACTGATCTTTTTGACTAAATTTCATATCAGGAAAAAACCATTTCAGTAATCATATGTTCTCTGGGGTGATTTCCAGAATAAAAGTGCTCTATTGAATTAAGGATCAGTTGGAAGATCGGTGGACTGGAGTGGAGGAACAGGGAATAAAGAAAGCTTGACTAAATGTGTTTGCTTGTCAGAATCTCATGTCCTTTCTAGAAACTTGACTGGAAAATAAGATAAGTGCACACTTTAATCTCAACATGTCTGTACAGGGAAGATAGTCACATATTTTCTACACTTAAATGTGCCTCCTATAAATTATTGAAATATGTTCTTTCCACTTAAACTTTTCAAAAACATGTCTTTGTAGAAACTGAGTACTATAGACTAGACTGCAATACAGCCAGACCAAGTCAGGCAGAATTTCTGGGCCCATCAACTATATCAATTTGCTTTTCAGGAAGATAAGGCTCACCAGTAAAATACTGGTGAGTAAAATAGTAATTAGTAAAATACTAATTCTCATCCTTCCAATTTTGATGATCAATTGCATGAGGATATTTTTAGGTGATTTTTAAATTATTATTATTATATATTTAAATGAAATCAGAAGGCAGTGGAGACAAGATAATAGCTTGGTGCTTACCGTGTCCCTGAGAGATCCATGAGACCAAGGCAGACCAGTGCAGTGCACCCAGGTCAAGGAGCAGCCAAACCATTTCAAGACCACTGTGTGCATACAGCTATACATTCATCATGTGCGCATCAGCTGTCATTGTGTTTGCCAGTCATGTCCATCAGAATCTCTCCTTTCTTATGATTCTGCTAGGATCTCTGAACTTGTTTCCCTCTCCCACTTTTCATCTCTACTTCTGATGCATATTTACTGCCTATTTCTTTGTCCTTGGTATGTGTTTTAGTTATTCCCCTATCTGTCACCAGAACCTTAAAGAAACTTGATTTTACCACTAATTTTTCTGTAGCTTCTAAGACCTCACTCTAGAAAAAAAAAATCTTCCTTATTTTCACCCCTGCTCCATGGCAAAGGTGGATTTTCCCAAGTCTCAACTTTGTTTGTCCTTTCTCCTTCTCTCACAACATATCCTCTTCAGAGTTTTATTCCTTTACATTCAATTCACACACTTTCCTAGCAAGGCATTAAATTTTTTCAAGTTTAAATCTGTTCTCTTGTACCTTTTAACACCTGCCACATCCAATTCTGTTCATAAGGTGCCATCGTTTTTTGTAGTATTACCATTACTTTTTCCTATAAACAGGGTCACTCAATTTTGTAGTTAAAAATAGAAGAATACATAACAGTACCCCTTTTTTGTTTTCGTCCACTCTCTTCTCATTAAGACACAGAATTATCTGTTTATGTCATGCTTGCCTCAATCACTGTTTGTATATTAATAACAATAAATTCCATTAAATGATAAATAATGTTAAACCTCTTAATCCTGGTATTGGGGGAGAAAAGTTTATAGCTATTTAAGGAACAAAAAATGTTTATATATGAAGAATATACACAGTTAATTCCAACAGCTTACATCTAATGCAACATGCAAGCAGAGCTATAAGGGTTAAAAGTTATATCAACTACTTTTCCTTAAATTTCACAATCTGTGATTGAAATAACTCTGACTTGACAGAGGAAAACTCTAATAAACTCAGTGGGACACAATCATGATGAGTATTAGTATTTTAGTGTTATGGTTACTGTAAGCAAAACCAGATCCTTCAGGATGAGCAGTCCCAGTTTCTGAGTTCACCCCAACCTGCAAAGGACTCCAAGATCCCTTGGTCAGCCCTGCAAGCCCACAGGTGTCCTGCTGGTGTGCAGAGGCTTCCAGGTTCTCCTGGTGTTCACCTCCCTGGTACCAGTTGATGCTCACAGGCTGGCTCTGCAAGGCTCATTCTCCCCTGCTCTCCCCTTTTCCACTGCAGCATTTGAGTGGCCTTGCCAGCTTCCCTCCCTCTCTCTGGGACCTGCAGCTTCATGTCCGTCCCCAGTTTCTCCTGACAGATGGTTCACTGCTCCCAGTGAGACAGTGAGATACCTCCTACTGTGATCCAAAGCAAACTGATTTCCCAGTCCTTGGCTGCTGTTCTTCATCTGGAGGTTGCATCTCCAAGAGTGATCCATAGACACTGAATTCTGAGGCTGTTTTAGCCATGATGGTGTCATGCTATTAACGTGTAACCCAACGAATTGGCATCTATGTTCATTCAGTACTTCAACAAACAATGGCTGGATTCTGTCTTGCCACAATCAATTCTAAGTTTGTGCTGGGTTGACAACTCGTTTCCAGACCCTCCTCACCTTAGCACCTGCCATTCCTCCAGACATGGTCAGAAGCCTTTCCTGACATGAAAAGAGATTTAATCTTTCTACTGCAGCTTATCACACCAAATCTAAATTACTCCCTGGATTTCTCTTTTAGTTTTCACTCTCCTCAATTGCATTTTACTCTAAGACCATAGTAAATATCCAACTGTGTCAGAAAATATTGCTTCTAGCTCAGAAATCTGGTTTCATCTAGCTGAGCAACATCAATGGGAAATGTTATTAAGAGACTTGCCACTTTCTGCAAACCATTCTCCCACAGAGTTGATCATCCTTTGTCCCCTTCATTTCATACAAATATGGTCAAGTCACCTCTATTCTCCGAAAAAAAAGACATTCAACTTTCCTCCCCAGCAACATTTGTTTTTGTCCTTTCTCTTCAGTTACTATGGGCACAGATAACAACAGTTATCTCTACCTAAGTTTTCATACATTTTCCAGAAACCACTCAAAGAAAGTCCTTAGAACCCTCTCCAGATTACATTAAAAGAAGTACCCCATTTTATTTATTTATTCTTTGATTTAATAGCTTCCTTAAGCCAACTTTCCCCATCTTTGTCTTTCTTCTGCTATTTGGTCCTTTCTCAAATTTCTTTTTACCTCATCTGAATCATTATATTAGTCCATTCTAAACATAAAAATATGGTCTCAAATCCTGTTGCATTTTTCTCCATGGTTGCCAGAGTCCCCTTGGCCTAGTGCATTTTCCTTTTAAATTATTTATTTAATGAAAGCTCTCCACAGAAAACATACTTACTTTCCATTGTTATATGGCAACACGTCTCAAAACTGTATTTTTGCCCAAGAATGTACCACATGTAGCTTCAGGACCTTGTACCTGTAGTAGAAAACCACATCTCTCCTAATATTTATTGCAGAAAAAAAGCCCAAACAAACACGGCGTTTGCACTGATCTGTTTCAGATGATTATTTCAAAAAGAATGGCTTCCTAGTTGTTTCTTATTTCAGCTATGAAAGAGTTTGGGTTAGAGTCATGTATCCTCATTCAGGATATCAAAGCTAAGATGTTCATTTGACTTTTGATTAATATTTTACTGGATGCCCAACTGTAAATTTAATTTCAGTTGCCTAAACCATGCTTTTTCACACTGTTCCTTCTTGCTGCTTTGCTCTCGTCACCAATAATCTCTATCCATCTCCATCCATCCAGACTTTTTTCTTGGATGTCAACTTCAAATCATTTTTCTTACTCAAGTCATCATATCTAGGCTATCTATATCTTGACAAGTTTTATTTTTACAACTGAGACAATGAATGTCTATCATTTTAACCTTTATTAGCTTAATCCTTTCTTGTTCCATCTCAGATGAAAAGCTATTCAAGATGCACGTGACAAATTCATAATTCACTCTTATTACTTTGATGATACAAATTCCCTCTTTTTATTTCTCTTTTGGATTTCCCTCTTTACCATATCATAAATGAAAGTAGAGAAAAAAAAGGCATCACAGTATGTCAATAGTGTTTTCATTTATCCTTCAATATCAAGGATTCACCTTGCACGTGCCACTCACAAAGAGCTCACAGAGTAATTCCCCCTCCATGTCCTCAAGGGCAGCTACCTATTTTTAATTAACAATGAATTATTGTTTCCTTGTGATTGTTTATGTATTAATCATAATGCTATTATGGGGTTTTTTTTCACACTTATATTGCAAGCTATTCAGGGAAAGAAGAGCTTTGCTTCATTGTACAAACCCCTGTCAAGTGGGGTCTGGACAAGACCTTCTTCTATCGCTCAAATAGAATTACAAAATGAAAATTATATTTTTTTTATGCATATGGATCTTCTGTAACCCCCAATGGAATGATTTCATTCAAGAAATTCATGTCTCTGAATCTTTATTATTAAACTCTCAATTGCTATCTAAAAATTACTTTAATTGAAGAAACACTAGGAAAGTACAGTCCATGGGTATTCTGTGAGCTGCACTGTCATATTATGACAATTACTTTGATATAAATATTAGATATCAATATAGTAATGAAAAGTACAATTAGTTTCTAACATGAATGCAGCATTTGTATTTTCTAGGGTTTTTCTCATTCACATGGAATGAAATAATTCCAATATTCTGACAATAAAGTGAAATGCAAGACTGATTACAGATGTTTCCTTGCAATTTCCAGGCTGAAACATCTTAGTATAGCAAAACAATGAGAGCATTCCTTAAAACTTGCACTTATTATCATTATAAGGTTCAAATTAAGAAAATTATTACTTTCTTTAAAATGTTTTTTGCTGTACATTTAAATTAACTTTTATCTCCATGGCAGCTTGTTTTCACAGCTGGTCTTTTAAATTCTAATCCTTAATTTGGATCCTGAACAGAATCCACACTTCAGGTTTTTTATTTAGCATTCAATCCCCTTCGTAACGCCTGTCAGAAACCAACTTTTGAACAGGAAAACATAAAGAAGTGCACTTTAATTGTTCATTAAAAGCCTTCTGTGCAATATTTAAGTGCTAGGAGACCAGTAAGAAAACCTGGAACAGTCATGCCTCCTTCCATAAGTTCTGGATTTGCACACAAAAATATTTTCACAATCTTTTCTACTTCAGTTTTCAGAAACATTTGTCAAGGGTAATACTCTAAGAACATATATAAACAAAAAGGTGTGCTTTTCAAGTATTTAATTTATATAAAGAGTGTCTATATCTCTCAGTATGAATTAACATGAGTAGAATAATGAGACTTCATAAAATATGTTAAACAATAGTCATACCCAAAGTTCATAAAACAAAGAATTATTAATCCCTAAACATTACCATTCTGTAAAAAACTGTTGTGGTATTGTAAGACAAAGGACTTGAAAATTTATGATTTCAAAATAAAGATTTAAAAAATTATTTTAAAAATTTGTGTTCTTTGTTAGTGGCAAGCAGAGAATCATGAGAAATAACAATATGTGAAACTTATAATTTTTACTTTTATAGAATATACCAATGCATATATAGATACAAGCTACTGCATTCTTACACTAATGAGCTCTTATAATAATCAATTTTGATAGTATACAGGAACATCAGTTCTGTCTTGTTTCAATTTGTTTGTTCTTCCTTTCCATCGTCATTTGTCAAACTAGAGCAATAATAAAAACACATGTGTCACTTTGCTCTATATGAAATATTTTAAGTATGTAACTTGACAACATCTTTCAGATGATGGAGAGATCCAGAAGAATCACCTATTGCCCTTACTTATTTTAATGGTACTTTTTTCTTTAATGAGCTCAAAACCAGCTGCTTTAATTTTAATGATTCAGTTTTAATTTGCATTTTGTTTGAGCCACAAACTGGGACTGCAAGAATGATTGCTCATTCTTTTAGCTTCAACATCTGACCAACTTAAAAAATTATATCATGTAGAGGGAAAAAAAGTGGATTTTAATTATATGTTCTTTAATAACTATTTTTCAGTTTTGTTCAGGTTGTTGAAGTTTTGCTTGCTTGCTTTATTTTGTGTGGATTTTTTGCTTGTCTATTTGTTTGGGTTGTTTGGGTTCTTTGTTTTGATTTGTTGGGGGTTTTTTAAGTGTAGCTATTGAATAAGCATAAATCTAAAGCTTTGTGCTTTGCTCCTCCAAAGGAAGTATAAGACCTGAAGCTCATTAATCATGAAGGGGCTGTGCTTTACCTTGTGACATTGATCATGCCAGCCCCTAATCGATCAAAAGCACTGTAGGGGCATTTAACTCAGTTTGAGGTTTAGCGAGAAAAAGCATACATTATTCAGAGATGTCTGGAACTCGAGGGTCAGGAAGACAGATTGCATAAAGAACTGCAAAACTAAAGGTGTTTTACATTCTTACATGGATGCAATCACTTCAAAGATGAAAAGTGTGGAAAAACAGTAATGGAAACTTTATTTAGTTACCAAAACTACTGTAGTACAAGCTTTTTATCTCAGCAAAATATCAAATAATAATGATCTTCAGATACAATTGACCCGTGTGAATTTAAACTCATGACCTGAACATGACAGATCATATATCCCCCTATGACTTCTTAAAGACAGCAATTTGGCATTTGGAATTACTTTTTTGAAATAGATAAAAGCATAGTGATCTTTGCATGGCATAAACATGGATCAGACAATATATACTAAAACCTTTATGAAAATACATTTATTTTCAGCAACTCTTGATAAAAAGATTAAGAAATTGATAAATGGCCATCATGTCAGAGAACTATTAGATATCTGATTTTGTAAGCTATGAAGAGTATGCAAGTTGACAAGCGTTGATAAGTGTAACAGCTAAATTCTAATTCCAATTCCATCACTGAGGTATGCAGAAATACCTTAAAAACTTAAAGAAAATAATTTAAAAAAATTAATACAATGCAGACAGTCTGAAAGAGATACATTTTCACGGACCATCATTCCAGACTAATAATATAGACTTCTGGTAGTTTTAAAATAGATTCATGGAAGATTGATATCTCCTCTCTTTTTTTATCTCTGTTTTTATCTTTTCATAAATCCACAGAATTGTTAAGTTTGGAAAAGGCTACTAATACTATTGAGTCCAGCTGTTAACCCAGCAACACTTTCTTCACCATTGAACCTATGTGCCACACCTACAAATCTTTTAAATGTCTCCAGGGATGGTAATTCCAGCAGTTTCTTCGGAACCTAACCCAGTGTTTGATGCTCTCTTTTCCATGAAGAAATTTTTTCATAATATCCAATATAAACTTCCCCTGGTGCAACTTGACACCTTTTCTTCTTGTCCTATTACTTTCAGCTTGGAGAAGAGACTGACCCTTGCCTTGCTACAATCATCTTTCAGGTGCTTGTAGAGAGTGACAAGGTCTCCCCTGAACCCTCTTTTCTCCAGTCTAAACAAACCCAGCTCCCTCAGGCGATCTTCCTAACATTTGTGCTTCAGACCCTTCCCCAGCTCTGGACTCACTCCAGGACTTCAATGCCTTTCTTGTAGTGAGAGGCACAAAACTGGACACAGGATTTGAGGTGTGGCCTCACCTGTGCTGAGTATAGGGGGGCAATCCCTGCCCTGGTCCTGCTGCCACGCTATTGCTGATCCAGGCCAGGTGCCATTGGCTTTCTTGGCCCCCTGGGCACACCTGGATCATGTTCAGCTGCTGTTGACTAGCACCCCGAGGTCCTTTTCCTTTGGGCAGCTTTCCAGCCATTCTAAGTGCAAACCTGGAGCTTTGTGTGGGATTGTTGAGATCCAAGTGCAGGATCTAGCATTTGACCTTGTTGAAAATCATGCAATTTGCTTCAGTCATCAATCCAGTTCAGATCCCTCTACAGAGCCTTCCCACACTCCTGCCCAACTTGTGGTCATCTGCAAACTGACCGCGGGTGCCCAGGATCTCCTCATCTGGATCATCAAAAAAGATTCAACAGGACTGGCCGCAGTGCTGAGTCCTGGGGTACACCACAGTGACTGTCTCCAGCTGAATGTAACTCCATCTCCCACCAATTTCTGGGCTCAGCCATCCAGTCAGTGTTTATCTAGGAAACCGGGCACCTGTGCAAGCTATGAGCAGCCAATTTCTCCAGTAGAATGTTGTTGGAAATGATGTCAAAGGGTTTTCTAAAGCCAGGGAAGCAATATCTACAGCCTCTCCTTTACCCACTAAGTGGATCATGTCATAGAAAGAGATCAGGTGAGTCAAGTGGGACTTTAATACCTCAGCCTTTTCCTATCCCTTTGTCATTGTGTTTCTCTCCACACATAAAGGATGAAGATTGTCCTTAGCTCTCCTTTGGTTGTTAATGTATTTATAGAAATATTTTTACTGCCTTTTACGACAATAGCCAAATTAACTTCAAGTTTGCCTTAGCCTTTCTGATTTTTTTATGCCTCCATAACCCATTGACATCCTTGTAATACTCCTGAGTGGCCTCCCCCTTCTTCCAATGGTGGTAAACTCACTTCCTTTTGCATCCTGAATTCCAGCTGATTTCCAGCCAAATCTTTCTGTTCAGCCAAGCCAGTCTTCTTCCCAGTCAGGTCATAGATACTCCTGCCCCTTGAAATTTTCCATTTTGAGGAATGTCCAGCTGTCCCGGACTCCTCTAGCTTTCAGTACTACCTCCAAAGGGACTTTGTCAAACAGTCTTTTAAACAGATTCCAGAAGTCAAAATAGCAGTTCTGCTGAACCCCCTCCTTTTTTCACCAATCATTTGTCTGATTATATTGAATTGTTTTACTTCAGCATGAACAGCCATTCTGTAATGCCAGTTATTATGTTCCTCCATCCAATTTATTTAATTGACTAAAATGGGCAGAAATTGGCTTTTTCAGCCTCCAGAGAACATTCAACTTCCAAATGACTTAGTCTGGTTTCTGAGTGAAAAATTGATGTTGCCAGCTGACCAGTCATCTCTGATCAGGTAACTCACATCTAAACAACCAACCAAAAGATTGTTTGTAATTGATTGTAAACAAAGAAAGAAGCATTCTTCAGGAATATTTGCACAACAACAAATAACAATTCTAGATAAATCTGAAATTAAACCATACACATGTAAGGCATAAGAAGTTATATCTATCAATTCGTATTTAGAAATATTTGCTAATTTCTCCTCAGTTATTTGGTTCTGTATCACTATTGTGCATTGTTAAACAAGTAAAACATTATTTTCTACACAATTCAAGCAGCAACTTAAAAAGCACAGATAACAGATAGTGTTCTACCCTTCAAATACATAAGTTGTCCTGTTATAAATATTTAATAGAAACTTCAGCTAAAAAACATCAGGCCTTTACTTTCATACAATTTAATTCCTCATTGCTTTGCTTCTTGTTTCACTTTTCCCAACAGACTGTGATAGATTTTGTTGCCTGTTAAAAGCCCTGATCCAACTTTAACCAAAATGGTTGGGGGCCTTGCTTTTCCTATGCAGACTTCATGCATAATAAGACAAAACTTGATGCCCACCAGCATTTTCCTATAAACCAATCTTTTCATTTGCTCTCATAAACAGACTTTGTAATGAATTGTCACATTTACAAAATCATAACATTTTAAGTGGTTTTTTTTGTGGTGGTGACTGTATAAAATGCTACCCTAGGGTATTCTAAAGGTTTCACTGGCAGTATCTGACAGAACTTAAATGAGAAATGGATATTTGGGTAGGCCTTTGCTTTCAGCAAGAATTTAATTTGAAAAATCTGTAAACTCTCTCTCATGAAATTATTATTCCATATAAACTCCTCAAATTAAAAAAATGTTTTTCATCCATCTCTCAAAGCCCATTAATACTCAGTACATGTGGTTTCACCAAAGCTCTGAAGGTCAGCTGTGGTACATCTAAGTATCCTTTGCTCTACCTGTGCTTTACCACAACCAAGCACTTATGTAGTGCATATCAAATAATTACAAAAGAAAAAAAGAA
>VYZP01004798.1:16558-41160 GCA_013400635.1 Hypocryptadius cinnamomeus | reverse complement strand
ATTGAAGCCTCACTCGATCAGCAGGGAAAAGTCTGGAGTGACTGACTTAATCAGTGTCTTCAGGTTATCATGGATAAGGTATTGGTTAGGTAGCTCTATAAACCCTCTTTTCTACCCAACCTTCTGATCACTAGATCATTTATAGAAGAGATCATTAAGTTTGCAACACTTGACAACACAATTTTGCATGTCAACATAACATCGTTAACTCAACCTCGTCGATTTAGAGGACAGATTTATTCATTCTGAATGGACAGAACAATACTCCTTTTGAACAAGTCTTAACCGGCAAGAATAAAGCTATATTCTTTGAAGCTGATGATAATCCATTTAGTTAGTATATCAGTTTTCAAACCCGAATATGTAGTTTCCTTTTAAGAGGTAGACGAAGCTCTGCTAGTGTAGAGAAGGCACTTTCCTTGCCAATACAGTTTGTTTAAAGGGGTCCAAGATAAGGGACAGTAAGCTCTTAATAGATCTGAATTTTTTTTCATTATTACCTTTACCCATACCCAGGGTAAGGCAGTCCTTTGCAAGATGCATAACTATCTCAGCTGAATCACAGATTCAGCCGAAGTCAAGCATTCATTTTAGTTCTCACCTGATGTCAGTATAAGCCTGAGACCAAAGAAGAGAAGTTAAAGGTTTTGCACCAGTTCTGAGGACAGTTTCTTGGACCCCCAAGTAACTTTACCATGATTTTTCACAATAAAAAACACACTTAGGCAGAAATGAATAGCACACAGGACATGCTAGCAGGTCTCTCATAAAAATATTGCACCTTCATTTTGTCTATCAACTGTACTTCCATCACATATACATACACACAAACATTTAAAAGCACACTGTCCTCCTTCACTCGGTACAGTCAATAGTCAAAACAGCCAAATGGTTAGAAACAAGCCAATGGAGAACATGATCATTGTAATACCAGTTGAGGATTAATATTCCCCCACCTGGCCATGAAGTGAACTGTCAAATGGCTACCTTAAAGTTCAGTACTTTTTATGAGATGGGACCATTCTGTACTACCAAACATACAATGTCAGGACAAAGTTCACTCACCATCTGTTTAGATAAGATGCAGGAAGAAAAGTACATAGTCAGTAACAGTTATTGAGATTAAATACCAGATGCTGGTCAATTGAGAAAAGAGCCAGACATGAATTAAAAATTACTTCTTTGAGCTTAGAGTGCTACTTAAAGGCAGTAACAACACCACAGGTAGCAGTAAGCAGAGGTCTTCTAGCTGCAAGACCTCATGATTATCAACAAGTTTGTTATGTTCAGACTTTTACACTTACTGGTCGTCCTTAGGACATTTTTGCCACTATCTAGTAAAAACTTCAGAGCTACAAGAAAAAGCCAGGACAGGGCAGAAAATATGGCTTTACACCCCTATTCATTTACACAAGTGTCCATTATGTGTACAATACCTGTTTAAAGGGAAAGTATACCAGATGCTGACCTGGTCCTCAGTGAGGACAGGAGGCTGCAGTGCCAGGTCCAAGCATCTCACCCTCACTTGGAGGCAAATCATCCAAAGATTACTGAAAGATCTACTACCAAAAATACAGCATGCAAGATCAGGCGAGAATTCTTATCCTCATATATATTCTTAGAAAGTCTACATAAATTTTGGAAGTACTAATAAGTAGTACAGCTAAACAGTACTTTTTGTATTGCAATCACAAAGGGTGACTCACCTTTGAGCGCTATTACTTTAGAGGCTGGATTCATGATGGCACTTTCTGCAGAAATTGGACGTCTGATGGGTGTTGTTGGATCACTCATGTCAATTATCACTACTTGTGCCTGCTCTCCTACTTTCTCCCTTATGCAGATGAACTTGTCAGATTCCATTGTTAGGGTGCTGAATCCAATGTTTGCTGGATTAATGCCCAAATTTTGGAGCTAGAAAGACAAAAAAGCGGTACTTTATTATCCTTCCCATGTTGAAGGTCTAAGTCAGGCCTGTATGTCTAAAATCTTCTCCAGAAGGAAATGAAAGACTGACAAGTTTCTCTGTCTAGAGTGTATGCTACTGAACTCTGATTTATCTTCTGAGACTCTTTGTTCCACAGGTAAAGAACTACACAGTTGTCAGTATTCAGGTTCTAAAGACATTCTGAAGTTGTATTATTGATGCAAACTAAAAGGAGTTTTAATTTATATGTTTATTACTCAACCGGGTTCTAGTAACATGATAAGACTACCCCAGCATTAGCACCACTATTCCAGTTTTAGCAAGGCTGGTAAATCTGATGTTCAAAACTTAAGTGGCAGAATGACAATGCTCAGCATCAGAGGGTAGTACAGAAAGAATCAATTACCCTTATGCAACCCACTCCTAGCAACAGTGTAGAAGGAAGTCTACACAACAGGTCTCAATTGGCCTACAAGTGGACTTGTTCATCTTACTTCACAGAATACCTAAATCTCACCAGTGAAAGGTAAGAAAGAGGTGTTAAAATAAACAATCATTTCATCTCTCCTTGCCCAAGATGTCATGCCATTAGGCTCAACAACAAAGGCAGGCGTTGCAATGCAGGCCCCTTCCAGCTGTATGTCCAGTTCTAAAAACATAACTTGTGCTCAACCACACAACAGTAAAAACAAAGTAGTTACTCTAAATGTAACGTGGAGTCATTTTGAGCTGCCAAACAGACTCCCCCACAAGACAGATATATATATATAATATTTTCATCTTTTTGTGTTAACCTTATTTCCATTCACTCTCAATCTCAGTTAACAGGAGGAGGTGGTAGTGAACAAACATCACTGTTCCATTGGTCCACAGACGGAAATCAGATTTACCTATGCAGCACAGGCTGGTTTGGTACATCTGTAAGCTGCATTTTATATAACAGTAACTGTGACAAGCCTGAGCACCTGCTTTATGCCCCAAAGCGATGCTTTTCAAGCACAGGAACTGCATCAGCTTCACTGAAGCTTCTCAAAGGATTAACCTATACTGCTTTTCAGTGCACTGCAAGTGAAAAATTACTGCCCTCAAGGAGACAGGATAGAATCTACCACCAGCATCACTGAGTCATTACGTTCTTTTGATACATACCACCAGGAGCTTCACACAATAGACTAAAGCCCTTGGGCAAGAAGTCCCATGATGGTGTCACAAATACTGCTTTAGTGTGTTTGAGCTGGCTGATCATGGCTTGTTACAGCTTCTGTAATGCTACTCACTAAATCGTAAATTGGGTATGTAACAGAGATACCTCTAAGTGTGATGCGTCGGGACTGTGCCCAAGAATGCCTCACGAATTGTTTGTTTTCTGTTGAGCTGACTAATGAAGAGCTATTCAGCTCAGTAATTGCTAATCTCAACAGACTCAAGTTTCAGTAATGCAATATAAGCCTAATGTAGGAATGCATAAAAAGACATTTACTCATTCCCATAAGTGTTTCTCAGCAGAACTCAGAGCTATTCAGCTAACACCTCACTTCAGGAGAAAATACTTAATACACAACAGTAAACTTCAGCAGGTGCCACTCATTCCAAAACAGAATCAAAGTTTAAGCACAACGTCATCAGATGCTTGCACCCAGAGTTTTGAAAACAAATCTACCAGGTAGGTGGCTATTAAAGCTTCTGTGTCAGTAAGGAAAGAAGTTTTCATACCAAGACAACTTGTGTACTTTTCATATGTAAAACACAGTGTTTTAGCACGCAATAAACATGCAAGTTGTAGCTCCATCAGCTTTTGTGAACTTAACAACAGAAGAATAAATGATAGGCTCTTATTTCCACCATTCTTTTTCGCTTGCTCTACACCACACAATGTCCACATATCGTCACAAATTACACGCTCACATATTTGACACTTAAGCACTTTGATGTTGAGTATGTTCCGAGTCCATCTGCCAACAGAGTACAGTCCATTATAAGAGACTCATTAAGTGTACAAGAGTAGTCAAGAGATTTAACTGCAGAACAGCTAAATTCCTAACTTGATTTAATTAAACCAAATTCAGATGTATTTCCAGAGTATTGAAGCAGAAACACAGTTTTTTAAGGTCTCTTCTCAATTAGTGTGCTTCAGTCTGACCTACTCTTCAAGAGACAGCCCCCAGCCACTCATTTTGCAAAGTGAGAACCTTGAGGGATTTCCTTGAAGTTCAGCTTTAAACCCACCATTATTCACTTCAAAGTCTGGTCCCTGTTGAAGAAAACGTTTTGGGTATCTTCACTAAGACAAGTATGACTTGCATCACACTCTGGTATTAAAATTTCCTGCTTTAACCTACTATAAAATCTAGCAAAGGCTTCAGAAAAGGTAATGCTAAATTCTGCTCAAGTATTACTGCCATCGCTATTACTAGGGAAACCCGCCACATCTTTTAAAGGCTAAATGCCAGTACTCCCTAAAGGATGGTTATTGTTGCAGTAAAACCCTCGGGGCTCTTGAGGACAGGTGAAGAGACAGGAATCCCAACTCCATGTTTCAGAAGGCTGGTTTATTATATTATGATATATATTATATTAAAATAGTATACTAAAGCTATACTAAAAAGGATAGAGAGAAAAGATCCATCAGAAGGCTAGCAAAAATAGAAAAGGAATGAATAACAAAATCCTGTGACTCTCAGAGAGTCCACACAGCTGGACCATGATTGGCCATCAAGTAGAAACAATCCACATGAACCAACTGAACAAGCACCTGTTCAGGCACAGTTGCATCCCACAGCAGCAGATAATTACTGTTGACATTTCTCTGCTGAGGCTCCTCAGCTTCTCAGGGGAAAAATCCTGGGAATAGGATTTTTCATAAAATATGTCTGTGACAGATGGTCATGTGAATACTGCAAGCCTCAGTCAATGACGACAACACTTCACAGTTTAGCAGTCTGAAAACACTGAAGACTGTTCCTACCATTAGGGGAGTGGTATGTATCCTCCTGAGATAAGTGAGGCACTGCAAGAGGCATATTTCTAACTGACTATACAGAAGAATATGAGCAGAATCCCTCTACCATCAAATAAAGGACTTCAGCCAGCACTACTTTTACCCTGGATGGGACAAATCTTCCATGATGATCTGAACAACGTTGCTCTAAAGCACCTTCCCCTGATTTCTCAAGAATAAAATTAGTATAACTTTATTACAGGAGGTAGCAAGCACTTAGCTATGTATCTTAAAAGGCCTCAGGTGAAGATGCTACAGGTCATTACTGAGATTTATATATATTAATTAGCAATTTTTCCGTTTATTTTCATAAAGGAGTGAAGAACAGGCTTCTCAACTACTACTAAATTTTCATTTTTTATTATGCTTCTTAGGCAAGCAGTACCCTCTCTCAAACTAAGGTTGTTTTCTTCTGAAAATAAAGATTCAGCATTACACAATCATTCCAGAGGTATTTACTATGATTTCCATGATTCCATTTACCATCATTTCACCCACATCTTACTTTTGGGTGATCCGGTTAAGCCCCACCAAGCACCCCCATGTAGGTTACCCTTTCTCCTACAGCAAGGCTTGCTGTAACATTCTGTTCCACAGCTAACAGCTTAATGCCTCTCCTGCCCTAACACCCATTAGCTACACACACAGCGTAGAACCATTTTCATTAGCAGGCTGAATGAACCACGCAAACAAAGATTTTTGCTTCATAGATATCTAGTACTACTACAGAGTGGATTAGATACCCTAAGATCTTTAAGCATTTTATGGATATTGAGGACTTACTGACATGGTAAAGATTAAACTAAAATGTAGTATTTGTTTCTCAACATGAATGAAGACAAAGACATTCAGGATGAAAGACCGTTATTAATCTGATATTTAGTCTTTCCCTGTTCTTTACCAGCATTGTACCATTTGCTAAGAAATTAAGTCAAGATGTCTTTTACACAAGAACTCTACTAAATATTGGAGCTTTCTAATGCATTTCCCTTAGAGCGCAGCAACCCAGACTGAGCAGTAAAGACCAACTCAGACACTGATATCTCTAGTCTTCAAACTAAGTCTGTTTCTCAAATGGGAAATAATTAAGCCTTACTGTCTAATACTGACACTCCAGTGATTGGGACCTACCATCAGTTAAATGCTGGAGTCAGAACTCTGTGAATTTCGTATCTCTCCAGAGTTTAGTGTAAGTATCCCATTTCAGTTTCATGCCACATAATTCTAGTATAAATGCTTGTTAGAGGTGATCAACTATTGTTTCTGAGGCCATTAGAAAAGAATAAGGCTTGGACAGAGGCTGTATGCACCCAAATAAAAACTGCCTGCTAAAAGCTCTGTAAGCACACACCTTTTTAAACATAATACAAACCAAGAATGCAGTAATAGTTTCCCATAACTCTTATTCATGTGACTACATAAAGCTCTAATCATCCCCAGTAAGGATGTGCATGTAACTGTTGGACATTGCTACTCAACTGCTCACCCTCACCTCATCTCCTGCTATAGTTCCCATTTTGACAGCTGAGGGACACCAAGGAAGTACATAAGACCTAAAACATGCAAGACCACTGGTCTGAGCTGCAGCTGCAGCTAGGCTTTCATCTACAGTGACAGTTACTCCCTACACAAAAATCTATTTCTGTATGTTTGTGATGAGGATTGGATCATCTATCAAACGAGTTAACACTACCATGGGCAGGGCACTTCTGAATCCAATGAGCAAACTAAGGCTCTTCATCACTGAATAGCTGAACCAAGTCATAATATTTAGCCCTACCTTTTGAATACAAATCTATAAAGTCACTTCAGCTTGCAAATATCCTGAGTGCTTCTTAAGTGCACATGTCCAGCCAAAGCAAACTTATGAAAACCATCCAGTTCAGTCATGCCTATTGCACAACAGATAGTAATTCTTAATAAGACAAGTCAGACTATCCAAACAGAAAGCAGTTTTGTCTTGAAAATGATGGAAATCAATCTACATCCTTTATGCTTCAACCAGGATATTTTAGCTTGTCAGCGCTGCACCAAGATGTGCAGCACTTACATATCGAGAGCATGTCATGCACACAAGTTCTCTCACAGTAGCTGGCTGTGCTCAAGAGGCTGTATCAGTTACTGAACAGGCAGCAGAACTGTGTGTCTGTGCATCGAAGGGATGATGGCTCCAATCCTGGAACCCGAGATCTTGCTTAAGCAACAGTTTTCCCCATAGACAAGTGAAGATTTTTGCTAGTGAGAAAAAAAGCTCAAAGAGGCACAAAGAGATGCTTTTAAGACAAAAGCAATGACTAAGTGAAGGAAAAGTTTAATTTTAGATCAGGAACACTTTGTACACTAGATTCCAGTAGTACTGCTTTCAGTCTATCAGTGTACTTGGTCTTTTACTGCATTTCCATTGTAAACTACAATTCCCTTGGAAGAGTTCAATCTGGTAAATAGTTTATAATTCACTGCTCCAACAGAAATGCTGGAGTTAAGAACCTGATTAAATCACATTAGCTTAAGTAGTATGCACGAGTAATTCACTGCAGCAGGACTTGGCATAGTTTGCACTGCTGCAGCTGGGCAGTCACCAGACAGATAAAACTAAGTCCTTGTCTTATTCCTCTCCCTTGCTATGGAACTTAAAACTCCAATATCCTCTGGGGAAAAAATGAGCAAGATGAAAGTTCTTTATGAATTTGTGAAGACTCATGGTGACAGAGTTCATATCTAAAAATAACTGTTCAATTGCATTAAAACGGAGCTAAACAAACAGACTGAATTCCTTCTACCACATCAAGACCTGGATATCTTTTTTTCACTGCAACTATTCTCTATTCTTCAGCTCACACATAAGATGTAACAACTTCATATTTAACGTGCCCTGTGACTGGCAGTCACTCCTCCTGCACAGGCTTGGAGCTACTACAGTCAGAAGGACGATGAACATAAGACAAAACGAGCTGCACAAAGAATGTAAACAGTCTGCTTGATCCCTAGCACTCCTCCAATTCTACATGGACCAAGATCAGTTTCACTTCACACTACCATTTATCCACTTCCAGCAAGAGAGAGTGGGAGAGAAGAGTTCAGTATTTAGCACTGCAACTTATGTTTAGCTTCTCTGGAGAGCACTTTCTGCACGGTTCAGTTCTTCTTTTAGTAAAGTACATACAACTACCTCAGAAAGACACTGAACTTAGGGCAAATAATGTTCCATCAGCAACAGGCTGAACTTGGAATTAATTATAGCACTGATATTCTAATCACTTACAGCTGTATTAATTAAAAAGGCTACAGGTAGAAACAGTACACAGACTGAATTAAGGCACAGAAAGATCTTACAACTTGGGATCACTGAAACACACAAGAACTACATGGAATTGTAACTTTTTTTGCTTTATCATAAAGCAGCACAGTAGATTTACCATATTAATTTAAAATACGATAATTTAACCATAGTAAAGACAATTACTTGAAAGGAATGTGAGGGGGAAAGAGAGATTAATCTGATAAGGCTAAATATGTGTGACAGTGTAGTATTATGAAGAGAAGGCCTAATGTTTTCACAAATTCTCTACCAGACAACAACAAGCACCATGTAACATTAATTCATGACTCTTGATTCTAGAGTCATAGTTTACAACACTCAGTGAGTTAGAGCTGATAGAACCGTACTGCAGACACCCAGCCAAAGCAAAGACTATGAGCTCCTACATTCCTTCCATTTCCCCTTCCCTATTTATCCCACCATGTAGGGACAACTGCAGAAGCAGCATGAGGAGGCTACTGCATGCCTACTCCCAGCTACTACTGATCTCAGTCTCACTTTACCAGAGTACTGCTTTAGGGCTGCTGCACTCAGCCTGGGGAAGAAGCAGGAAAGAGTGAATGCTGGAGAAGTTTGTTCCTACATGTTAGCAACGGACATCCCAGGGTTCTCCCTGCTCCTCCATGCAGCTTTCATGCTGAGAAAAAGTAATTCAAGCACAGGTTTAGCCTTTTCAATAAGATCAAATTGCTTAAGAGCAAAAAATAGAGTATGACTTCAGTACAAAACCCTTGAAAAGCAGGTGGGCAGCCCCCTCACGCAAACCTGAGGTAGCACAATGCCGATATTGGCAGTGTTGCAGGACGCACAACACTGGTAATCACAGAAACAGTCATTTAACACGCAAAGCAGCACAGGACACCTCTTGCATATTAAGTGTGATGTCCTCTCATCGTTATTGTAGATCAAACACAATCAGCAGGATTGGTTATGCTTGCCAGTTTTAAATGGTAAGAATTATATGCTCTCTAAAAAGAGTCTGACATCAAAATCACTTTGATCCCAAGTTTCTTACTCAGACAGCTGTTCCACAGCTCTTCTGAACCTATATGAGATTACTATAATCACTCCTATAGTGGACACTGGCAGTGAGGGGGTGGTAGAATTCTTCACCTTGTTAAACTCTCCTAACCCATGAAAATTCAGAGGACACAGGTTTGTCTCCTCCCTTGGACAGAGAGATAAGGTATTTCTGGAATTCACTCTAATTACTGTTTTTTTCTAGGTAGAGCTCCTTCTACGGTCACCGGGACAGTTCTTCCAGTTAAGCAAAAAAATACTTACCAAAGGGAGCTGGGAGTGGCCATAACCATTTCCCAAGCTGAAATGCCCAGAGTGGCATGCAGTCCACACTGGGGGATGATACAAGTTCGTATTTTGAAATGGATGCCTCAATTGACAGAAAGGGGCGGTACACGACAGAAGGATGACTTGCCAAGTCCACTTCCTGTTCTCATTCATTTAACAAATTCCTTTAATTCCTGCCTCAAACTGCACGTTCAGAGACTGCTGTTCTCTCACTCCATTTACAACCCTCCCTCACCACCAGGTCACAAGGAAACATATAAACCGGTTTGTGTGTGCTGCATCCATTAGCTATGGATCTTTTCCAATGCCGGCATTATGGTTTTCACAGGATATTAAGAACAGAACCATGTCATTCTGGGGGAGGAATTTTTTTAATATTGTTATGTTTGGAAGGAGGGACAGTGGCTGTGCAGCTTCCAAGTCTAAATGGTTTCTTGCCCCTCATCTCACCAATTTCCTCACAGCTGCACAAAAAGAGGTTCCTAGGAACCTTCGCGATTCAAAGGTTGATGGTCGTTTAGGTGAAAGGGAAAAACCACAATCCGCCTGCAAGACTGCGCCGTCCACCCAAGCCGAGGTGGGGGAGCGCCCGCGGTGCCCGGGGCGAGCAGCGCGGCTCCGGCGCGGCGCCGCCCCCTCCCCGGAGCGGGAGGTCCCTCAGGCGACGAGTGACTCTGCACAAATCGCGGCCGCTCCGCACGCCGCGGGGACGCAGCTCCGGGGATGGAAGAATGGACGGACGGATGGATGAACAGAAGCGGCAGCCCAGAGTCCGCACCGGGGGCGGGCTCGGCTCCGCACGCCTTCCCGCGGCGCCCAGCGGGACGGCGGCCGCGCTCCGCAGGGAAGGAAGGAGGGGACGGAGAAGGTCCCCCCGCGGCCTGGCCCCCTCTCCCCGCCCTCAGCGCTCCCCCGGCCCGCCTAGGCCGCGGCCTCCCCCTCTCCTAAAGACGGGGTGAGGCAGAAGAGGGGGACCCCAACCCCGCGCCTTTTCTGCTGCCCCCCTGCGCTCACCTGGAAGTGCTCCTGGAAGCGAATGGGCAGTATCTGGGCCATGGCTGGGGGCGAGCTCCCCGGGGCAGGGGCGCGGGGCAGGGGCGGGCGGTGAAACGGGGCAGCCGCCGGGGCTCCCCTCACGGCGGCAGAAGCGGCGCAGGCGCGGAGCCCTCGCTGGGATGGCGCCCGGCGCGCCCGCCGCCCTCCTCAGCCTCAGTGCGGGGACGCTCACTCGCCGGGATCACTCCGCACCTCACCAGCCTGCCAGGGTCTCCTCAAATAGTCCCTCCCTGCCGCGATTCTTCCTCCGCCCATCGCCACCGCCTCTCGCCCGCCCTCACCCTCCCGCCTTCCTCTGCCCCGCTATCCCTCATTCCCGCTGAGGGCACGGGCTGGGGACGGGCTGTGAGGAGAGGGTGGTCCCCTCCGCGGCTACGGCCAGCGGAGAGGGGCGGGAGGGGTTGTCAGAGTGCAGGTATCCTTCCGCTGCTGCCACACACCCTCACGTGACGTGGCCCCCTCCCCGGCTCCCTCCGGCGCTGCCCCCGGCCGACCCTCACCGCGGGCCGGGGCTCCTCCTGGCCCATCCTCAGCCCGATCCCCAGGGGCTGCCCCTGACCCACCCGATTCCCCGGGGCTGCCCCCTGACCCACCCAATCCCCCGGGGCTCCTTCCGACCCACCCTCACACCGGTCCTCAGGGCTTCTCCCTTCCCTTCCCCACAGCCGCGCGGCGCTGCCGGGGCGATGCTCCCCTCAGCGCCCCGCGACTCCCGCCGGAGGTGAGGACTAAGACGGGAAGCATCCAGGACCTGCCTGGTGGGCACTGGAAGCCGGGAGCCAACTTCCTGACACCTGCCGTAGTGGCTGATTGTGCCAAAGTGTGACACTTCTCCTCCTTGGCAGCCCCAGAGCCCCCAAAGGCACTGGGTTCTGGCTGGGTCAGATGGTTGCTCTTGGCCCACCATCCACCGACTTATCCTAGCACCATGTGGGCTTTGCTCCCTGCAGTCATGCCCAAAGGTAGGTAAGGGGGTTTATGAAACCAGCTATGAAAGCCATCCAACTGTTCTGCCCTGTTCAGTTTCTAAATAGAAATCAGGCTCCTTCCCCAAGAGTTGATACTGTGAGTTGGAAGCTATTCAATAACTCAGCAGTGAAGGGTCCAACATGCGAGAGATTCATGAACACCTTTTTTTTTTTTTTTTTACTCTCACTCCTAGTCAGCCTACTAGCATTAGATGAGAGAGGTGAAGTTAATGTTAGTGCTATTATACTTCCCCTAAATTAAATTACAGTAATCCTTTGAGGTGGAAACAGCTGAAGTGGTGCTGGCTCCAGCACTTTTATCAGAGCATTGTATTGTTCAGATTTTCCCAGAGAGCTCAGCTCTGGGAAACATAAGATTATAGGAGAATCTCTAATACAGAGCTGAACAAAGGTCCCCCAAAGACTCAAAACCAGAGGCAGATTAAAACAATTTCATATACATTACAGTTTAAAGCCTCATTATGTTCACTTAACCTCGTTCATTTTTAATACATGGGAATTACCAAAACTGGGTTAAGTTTCCAAAGGCATAGTAGGCATGGCTTGCTGAGACACCTGGGTTCCTACTGGCACACACGGTCACAGGCTGCAGCCATGGGGATCCCGTGGTGAAGAATGGTCTACAGTGGAACTGAGGAAACACTGAATGGCCCATTGAACAGGTAGGTAGGAATGAGATGCTGCTAAAACCCCATCCCTGCAGAAATCTGGGATCTGTAGCTCTCCCCAGAGGACTCAGGATTGGGGTTATGCACCACGCTCTGGTCTCTCAAAAGAACAAAGAAAAACTAGAGGTAAAGTGGAGACAACTTTTTTTTATGTGGTCCAAAGGGGTTTGAGTAGCATCTGCTCTGTAGGTTTGTTAGTTGCAGTTTAATTTTGGTGGGTTATGAGTTTCTAAATGAGGGCAAGTCAGCAGTGCTGCAGAGACAGACTACCAGTGGGGCATCAGGACCCGTCACCAGCCCGTTTTGGTACTGTGAGCGTGTTCTGTCAACTTCCCTCCTCACATTCACTTTATGGATGCTAATTAGTTACATCTAGAGCTCCTATTTTTGCTAATTTATATCTATTTCTTAAAAAAAAACCAAACAAACCACATATTTTCATCACTTATTGTACAAATTAAGTAGTACCTCTTAAGTAGTGTACATTGTTATAAAAGATATACTTTTATATGATTAATATTTTTAAGAAAATTGTGACAAAGAAGCAACAGATTTTCTCTGAAATATTTTTATTATTAATAATTACAAATGCACAAAAGTCACTGTGTACTGCGTGCAGTCTTAGTAGTCTGGCACTAGGCTGATGCCATGAACTAGAAAGATCACTGGCTAAGGAAACCGAGGCTCTTTTAAAGTATAATTAAAATTAAAGGTCTGTTATATTTCTTCACTCCAATTTTAATAATATAATCCTTCATGCCCACTCCCAGCTGGCCAAATCCTAATTACAACATCCCATAATTTCTGTAGTAAAAAAAGTATCTCTCTTTATGTAAAAGTACTTTGCCACACTTCTGTCTGCTGATGTCTTTCTCATTTGTACCTTCTTTGCACTGCTCTGTGTTTAAATATCTGTCCTTTATATGACCTGGCTTTGCTGATCCCAAGGGTTGGATTCTTTGCAAGTTTGATTGGCTCTGAGTGAGCTGAAAATGTTGGACATTTTGGCACAAATCAAAAAAATGGGAAAAGTATTTTGCCATCTTTTCTCCACTCAGCAGCCTGCTGAGCTTCCACAGCTAAAGAAACTGACCTCTGTACTGTCAGCTGTGTGTGTGGATGTTTTAACTGAGTCTTTTAACCTTGTTTTCTATATTTACTTTGGGGCTCTCAATGAAAAGGCACTACTGGTCTTATTTAAGGTATTTTTCCTAAAGTCTATAGTCTGTTAAAAGGGAATGTAAAAGGTCTCTAATGGTTTTGCTGTGTTAGTGCCCCTGTGATTAGCTGACTGCTACTCCCCTGCTCCTTTATGCAAGGCAGAGCCACAGCTCAGCAGCTGAGAAGGGTGTAATCCCTAGCAATCCTTTAACAATGCAAATGGAAAAGCTCCTGGTAAATGTTTCTCTATTTTTTTCAGAAGTTGCTCTCATCCAAATATTTGGGTTTCTGGCTCATCCTATGGATGGCAGCGTGATGCTCTTTTTCCAGTGTTTGAGAAGAGCTACATTCTTGTCTTGGAGGGGCTGTTATTTACATGGAAAAATGTTGTATGTATGTTCCCAGTCTTCTTCCCACAGAATCAGCCAAGGGAGTCTCACTGAAAAAGCAATGTGCATTTCTCTTAAATGTTTCTTTCGGGTTCTTGCTCAACAACATGCGTTCAAATTGCTGGTTAACTACACAAAGTGTTCAATTTCCAAATGTTTGGCCACTTTCCTGTTTTCATTCAAGATGGTAAAAAAGTCACTGGCACATCTTCTGGCCTGTATGAGAAAGCATCCACTACAGGAGACCTGCTTGAGTGGGAACACCCAAACACTTGGAGTGTTCCTCAAATTGCAGCTCCAGGAAACAAGGAATCTGTGGGTTGGACTTGCACATCCTTGTGCAAGATCACTGCAAACTGCTGGAGAGCTGCTGCATGTGACAAAGCACTGAACACAGGATGTTGATCTACATCTGTTCTCAGCTGAGTGCTGCCTGCCACTGTCAGAGCATCAACGTTTTGTCTAATAGATAAATGCAAACCTTAGGAATGCTGGATCAGCAGTCACAGCACAAAGATATTTTGGTGCAGCAATGACAGAGTGTCACAACAACTCATAAAGTTCTGATTCGGTCTCTCGTGGAGAAAATTTGCATTTCATGCATCTCAAGGCCCTCACTGACTGCCCTGTTTGCTTGAGAATCCAGTTTGAAATTGTACTCCTTGTTTTTCAAACCACACCCTCGCTCCTTGGACTTCTTTCCAGCTGTCTCCTGGAGACGGCGCAGCCTGCCCCTTTCCTTCCCTCTGTCTCTTCTCTCTCCCTCCAGCAAACTTCTTGCTGCTGAGTCAAGAACTTCTATCATTGTCTCCCATCCAGAACTGACTCCTTGTACATGTCCCACAGTCCTTCATTTTACTGCAAAGCTCCTTTCAAATAATGCTCTTTTCGTCTGGAATTCAATTATCCCTTTCCATCTGTTCTTACTGAATGCATAACTCTGGGTCATACAAAGCACTCTGAGGCTCTGGATGAGTTTCTTCTGTGGTTTTTGTAAGTCATTGTGCAAGCTCTTGAGAGCAAGCTGGTAAAAATTGTAATGTTTTTGAAGAAGTTATTTGAAATGTAAAGATTATGTTGCAGAGTTGTTTAATATGTAATTATCTAATGTCTAATTCATTATTTGATAGGAGAATGGTGTTGTACACGCTTAGCATTTCAAGACAGTCCTGTTATGGTGGATTTTACTCTTGGCATGTTCTTGATAAAGGTCACTTTATGAGTTTACTTCAGTGTGTGAAACCCCATCCTGTATTCCCTGCACATGAAAGCTCTGCTGGAGATTATCATCTCCATCTCTCCATCATCTCCATCAGTCTGATAGCATTTAATGTCAGAATGAACAGGAGAGTCTAAAGCAGTGTGGGCTGGAGGTCTTTAGGTTCCCCACAGAGAATGCCATGGTGATACACAATTTACCTGCAGTGTGCAAGCAATATGCTTGTCTTGCCTGCCAGGAGCATTTCCATTTGAAGGAACCATTTCTGTTCATGAACAGGACACCAGCATCGATGCTCTCTGTGCATTCGTAGAGTTGTTTGCTCCTCCCTGGACACTGGTGTTCTTCAGGCTTTGCAACACAGGTGCTGAATTCCTTGCATGGCAGTTTCTTAGCTGAAATTGCAACTCCTCCAGCCCAGCCTTGTAAAAACAGGGGTTTAGTGGTCAATGATAGAAAGCTGGATAAAGAGCAGGGGAGTCAACATCTGTCTTCAAAACCCTGAGAGATGCATCAGGGCTGCATCCTACATCAACCTTTTTAGAAGCTGAATTCCTCCAGAGTGTTTTCTCTGGTAGCTCATTCATCAAGAAAGTGAATGTGTTCTTTGGAAATACGAGTAATAGCAGGAGATGAGGTTAATAGCAGGAGATGAGGTAGCCCATATAAATCCAATATTACTAATTTCACTAGGTTTGGAACAACAGAAACCAAGCTATGTTTGTATATAGACCAAGTAAAATTTTAGCCTAAAGGATCTGATCCTTAGTTACCATTTAGGAGCAGAACTAGTCAGTGTGCATAAACAGGGGATGAGAAAGGGCTGGAAATGACCTGGAGGGGTCTGCTGGTTATCACGAGTGTCCTACAGCCAGGCCAATATTGTCCAATTGCAGTTTAATAGGGTGATTTGAGAAATGCTGGATATATTGATTGTTAAGGCCTTTTAGCTATTTCCTTTGAAATAGACCCTTGAGAGGGAAAACCTCAGTGTTCATTTTCATAGCATTATTATATTATCCAGGAAAGAGAATGAAGCCAAGAAAAGCAGAAACCAAGTTACATTTGAGAATATACTGGTAAACCATAGGGATGGTAAACAGACCTTTTATTTTCTAAAGGATATTTACAATGTATTTCCCATTGTCCTACTCCTGGAAAGAAGTACTCACTAAATTCATCATCTGTGAATTTCCCCTATCCTCAGAAGGAAGCAAGTCTTTATGAGTGTGCTTTCCTATGTTTGTCTGTTTCCTTTTCCCCACCACAGTCAGTTTTGAGACCATTCACCAAACTCAACCATATGTGATAGAGAGGAATAAGCTCAAAGATACTGGATTCCAGCAAGTTTCATGAAAACAGGCAGCCAGAATGGAGAGACTTTTGTTTATAAGGAATGGCTGAAGTGGGAGTTCAGCTTTTATTGGCAAATTTATGAAACAGTCAGTGCAAATCATAAAAAAATAAAAATCTTTGACCAAGGTCAGTACCTTCTTGAATTAGTTTTATTGTTCATGAAATATTTTTGTTCCCTTTTCTTATGCCCAAATTCCTGCTTTTATATGAATCCTTACCTTTGCATTAGCTTTAAATATAGGTTCAAAACTCCTCTCCCAAAACCACCATTATTTTCTGAACTGTGTTCTCCCCTTCAAAAACAGGTTTTTGTTAGACCATGTAATGCTGTTTTATGTAACACAAAGGCCCTGGGTTTTTTTCTATCAGCTTGTAGGACTTCAGGATGCTGAAGATAAAAGTCACTCTCATTTTCTTATTCACTCCTGGCTTTCTCTCTCTGCAGTTGTTTATGGAACAGGTTTTAATGGACATTCTCTGCATTTCTTGCTTTTTAATGACATATACAACCTGAATGTAACAGAGTGGCTTTTCTGGAACTTCAGTCTTAGCTAGAATATTCAAGATACAACACAAAGATATTTCCCAGAGAGGTTGGAAAAATCACACATTTACTGCCTTTTAGATTATTGACAATAAGCAAGATGGCTGAGCTGGAATAAAATGTAGGCAAGCACAGGCTTACAAGCTGAAAGTCCTCATAACGAAATGTCTACATAAAAAAAAAATCCTACTTGTGCTCAGTGCCTACAAGGCAGAAACAATACATAAGCACTGTGCAACCCTGTCACTAGAATGAATTTAGATGACACAAGATGAAGACAGCCATGCCCCTTTCTGCCAGAGCTTTCAGTGTAACTGATGCTACTTGTATGAGGGATGTTGAAAAAAGAGAGAAAACCTGTGCAGAGGCCTTAACAAGCACCAGAGGGAATTTACAATGCTGTCTTTTTAGGCTATAATTAATCTTTTTAGAAAGATCTTCCTGAATTTAAATAGTATTTGGTACTTTCTACTTTTTTAAAGGCCCGAGGGATGCCCTGAAACATAAAAAATTACATCATACTTTTGGCAAACTGTGCTGTTCCAGATATGTAGTGTATCTTAAGCAAACACAAAAAATAAAAGGGGAAGCATACAAAGTGCTATCTAAATCATTTATTTAGCATTTTGTTGTCATGTTTCTTTGCAGATTTTTTGGTCCTTATAATGGAAAAAATATGATCGAATTAAGTACTAATTTCAAAAAGAATATATGAATGTTGTTATGGAGTAGCTTTTAGTTGCCTCCTTCTTTTTATACCAAGCCATACTGCATGCAGGAAGCAAAGGGATGATTTCTACCCCCAGTGCCAGAATTTTCCCTCTTTCATCTTAGCTCTCCACGAGTCATTTGCTCCAACTCAACCAGAGTCTAGTGCTTAAAATTCTGGATGGAGTAAGGCTCGAGCTACAGCACACCAAAATTGTGTTTCTTTCTGTGTTTCTACCCATTTTATGAAGACTGAAACATGTTAATAATAAGCAGCTCTTCTTTTGTTTCTTTGGTCGTGCTGGAAGAGGCAAACTTAAAGAATTGAAAGAAACAAGTTTGGTGTTAAGAAAGAAGCACTTTCACGGGCCCCAAAGATCTTTAAATATGTGCATATTTCTCTTCTGGCTCAGAATGTGACTGAGACAGCACATGATATGTTGCCTGATGCAAGAACTATGTTCAGTTAATGCATATTGCCAAGTCTGTGTCTGCAAACAGGAGCTTGATTTGCTATATCTGGGCTGCGACTGGTCTTACTCCTTCACAAAGGCAGCAAAATAGCAGAATACATAGTAGAATACAGGGAACACTTGAGCTTTTTGATCAATTATTCTAGAACAAGGGTAGTCAAATCTAAGCCATAGATTTGACAGCCTGATCCACTCTCATTTGTGACATAAATATTTTGGAATGGTCTGTCCTTTCCCAGTCCACCCACTCATGTCAAAAAATGATGTGGTTGGATGTGCTGGTGATGGTCAGCTGTGGGCATGGTCTCTGGTTAGGCAGGGCTTTCTGATGCCCTGTGTGTTAGACCTTTTCACTAGTGTGTTGCCTCCTCAGCTGCTGGGTTACAAAACAAGGCAGCATCTATTACACTGCTGATCTCAGATATCACTTCCTCTGTCATCTCCATTCATAGTTACATATGACATGCAGAATTATTTTCAGCTCTGCTTGGCTTGCATGTAATCCAACTTTGCAGCTCCCCTCTGGACTCTGTAAATACAACAGCAGGAAGAAGCCACCTTATGTCCCTTTGGGCCAGGACAACATGCCAAATATCAATGTGGATGTGTTCCTGAAGACCAAACTGCTTTCTGTAAGTCTGCTCACAGACTTCATAATCCATCTGTTTTCTGTAAAATGCAGTTATTTACAGCAAAGTTCACTTCACAGTACAGTAGCTGCTGTTTATGTTGCTATTTCTGATGAGGCTCAATATTGTCTATTTTTCATTCTATCTCAATGCTGCCTTTAACTGCCTCTTTCCAGCAGATTTACGTATTATCCCTCCCGGCTGTTCACACACAGACTTCCCCTTACTTGGCAATCTTCCAGTCATTCCATACTACAGAGGTACTAAAACAGCAGAGCAGTTGATGAGAGTTAAAATAAAACTACATTATGTTGTACTACGTGGCCTACAGATGACTGAGCAATTGGGCAACAGAGCATCAGAGACTCATCAGAAGTTCTCTTCCTTCTCTTGATTTTTCATTTTATACTTTTGGGCAGGTACAAAAAAAGGTGGTAGAGGCTTAACAAATATATCTTGAAATGTTATCTAATACCTTTATTTATCACTACTCCAGGGAAGAATATGTTGGAATTAATGTTTCTCTCAAATAACAAATGAAAATTGTTCTCACAGGAATCACCTTCATAACCCTGACACTTGAGACACGTGGGGAAGCAGAGACATTCCCTGGAGATCTACTGGGGTCGTTGACACAGCCAGGCTGACTCAGCAGTACATTTACATGTGCCCAACTGCAAAGATACAAGGAAGCTTCATGGTTTTAGTGTGGTGCTCAACGTAAATACACACCTATTTCCTAAATAAGTACATTCCTAATTTAAGGCTCCAGTGTCTTGGTGTTTAATGCTCCCAGACCCCACTGCTCTGTCATTGCCAGTAGCTGCTGGTGTCCAGTAACACATGGAAACCAGCAATGTGGGGCTGTGTCCCACAGAAGAGCTGCTGTGGTTGTGCTCTTCACCCTACCTCACTTGGGCACAGGTGAAGCCCTTGGGCTCCTGGCAGGCTGCCACTGTAAACCCAGAACAGCTGGCTTGAGTGGAGAATAAGGCCTCAATATTGCATTTCAAACACTGGTTAGTAAAGCAGGTGATTTTAAAAGAAGGTGTTTGTTTAGCTTATGGAGATTGTGGAAAAGAAAACAGCTCTAGAAATCCAAAGCTGGAAATGCTACAGCAGTCAGGTACATGGGATTCCTCTGAACGAGCTTCCCTCCCTCCACCCTTGGCTGCAAGGATGAAAGTCTTTCTCAGACAAGTGCTCAACAAGCAGCTGAAATCCCTCTCAACAGAAAGCTATTCAAAAGGGTCAAGAGCAAGGATTCATGCAGTAAAATAAATACCTGGAAATGGAAAAATCTTTCTTCATTTTTCCTCCCACATGTTTTGGAATTATTGTGCCAGGAAATTATTAAATCACACAAGTTTCAGTAATGAATGTATTGCTTGGATGGCATGGAATATTGCTGAGGGATATGGCTTAAGGAAAATAACTTTCCAAAGTCAGTGACGAAAGATCAGATAGATGAGCAGGACTACAATTTATAGGACTTCTGAAAATAGTACTGGTATGGGAGGATATTCTTCAAGTTAATCCAAGTGAGCATTAAGAGGAGGCATGTGCATAAGAAACAGAGGGATCTTTGTTCAATATTTTCTGCTGTCATTCAGCACAAAGGTTCCCAGTGATATTTTAGTTTAACAGGGAGGACTGACACCTAATTAGAAGAGGGACAAATCAGAGCTGCTAAAGCACTTCTGTATCTAGAAGGCCATTTTAAATTTTTGAGTAGAAGGCTACATTTGCAGTGCCAAAAATGCCAGTTCAGGGCATGCCAAAGTTGTTCTGTGTCTCAATAAGGTTGGTGCCTTCATAAGAGGCCCCTCATGAGCTTGTTTTCTCACCTGCACTTTGCTTAATGTTGCAATTCAGTTTTAGGTCATTCAACAAAAATTGACCCATCACTGAATTATTGCAGCTGTGTCATTTAGGAAAAAACACCTTTATCTCCATATGGTGATACAGTATGTACTGATGAATATTGTCCACCTGTCTCAGTCATACCTGCACAGGGAGCATGTGGAGAAGAGGTGGGAGGTGGCAGTGGCAGTTTGGCTGCAGCAAAGTGGGCTCTGCATTATCACTGACTGTGCCTGCCTTGCATTCTGAGCATGTGCAGGGAAGATCCCAAAGGCACCCACAAACCCTGCTAGCTCCTCTCCATGCTGTGTGACTGTGTGGAGCTTTGGGAACAAAAATAAATGCCAGAAATGTCAACAGCCTATAACAACAATGTACAGTGAAGCAGATAAAATGACTCACAGGTCCTCTCTGCAGTGCTGTTAGCAGCCTATATATTTTCAGGGCAGAAAATAATCTGGAATGGTCTGAGTCTCCATCAAAACCCTGCCTTTTAATAGTTCTTGCTTTCCCTAAAAGTCAAATTATAAGTAGTAAGTCTTTGGGCATTCAGTCCTGGTCATCCTACTTGCATTATTCTAGGAGAAAAAATACAAGCTGATGTCATTCCTCACAAAGCTTTCTCCATGGGCAGTGAATGCAATTGGGTTTCAACCTTTGCTTTATTACATCACCCATAGATATCAAACTGCTGGATTTTTTGGCTGCCTCTCTGCCCAGTCTTCACTCAGAGAGGGAAGGAACATCCTGTCATCATCATCCAAGAGGATCAGTGGGCTGAGATGTAAACAGGTTGGTCAATCCAGGCACAAGGAAATGGTGGAAATAGAGCCATAAATTTAAGACTTTCAAGACCTGAGGTATGCAGTAACCAAGCACTGGATCCATGTAACTTAACCATGGATCTTACTGGGAGCCAAGAGCAGACTACATCACCACCCTTTGAAGTTGCTTCACACAAGGCAATCCCTGCAGGAATTTTTCTTCAAAGGCACCCAGTCAACAAACATTACATGCAAACAAACAGCACAGAAATTCTAAGAGAAATTTGGGGCTCAAATTGTAGGGCAAGCAGGTCAGATTTTACTACCTACATAATTCAAACTCAATTAGAACTGGCAAAATCAATACACCAATAAGGGCATACTGAAGGAAAACTCCTCCCTAAGCTGTGTCTTTCCCATAGGTGGAGACTGGGTGAATTTAAAGAACGAAAGAGCAAGGAGGAAATTGGGAAAAACATTGAAAATGTTCAGTGATAACTGATTTAATAACTTGTCTAAATGTAGGGAGAGATTAGAAGGTAAGAATAAAGAAACCCAGTTTACAAAATACATAATGTGAGTAAGAAATTTTGTGAAGTAAAATCAAAGGAAGACAAACGATAATTCTTCCCAACTGCCCTAACATGTTAGATCTGAAATTATAAACTCTTTTGGGCAGTGGCTCCCACTCTAGGGCTGTCAGCACCTGACATACCCATTCCTAACTCTCGTCTTTCTACACTGCAGGGTTAATGCCCACGTGGAAGGTGGCACATGTGCATGGCCCTGGTGGCACACTCCATACTCCTGCTGCCCTCATTGACCCTGGCAGGCTGTGAGACACCCCAAGGCTGGCCAAAGGTTTGTTCAAGTGACAGAAATTCAGCAGCTCCTCAGAGTGCTGGCCTGGGGTAGAGCTCAGCACTGGCCAGTGACTGCTGTCATTAACAGAGAGAGCAGATTTACAGTTAATGGGGAGGAAAAAGGAGTCCTCTTGCATAGACATGCCAAAGAGGCCCACTGTTTTCCACAAAATAGCCACAGCTAGAGCTGGAAGCCCATTTTCTAGAAGGTTCTGCCTTGCCAACAGCAAAGTCACAGTCCATCTAGACTTTTCATAGTGGAGGCAGGGCTGCACAGTCACTGTACTTAGTAAACCGTGCCTGGCATTCAGGGATCTTCCTGTTTTGGCAGCCTGTTTATTCTGGGGCACCTCCCTGCTTGCTTTCCACTAAACCCTACCAGTCCTTCAGTTCTAGCCCCAGTGGGGTTGGCATTTGTATTTTCCCAGTTTGGGAATTTGTAATAAATTTATTTGGAAGCAAACATATCAACCAACCTACCAAAATGAAACGAAAATTGTAGAACTCCCTCTTAAAGCCAAACCTCTTTTCAGAAGCAGGGAGAGGGGCAGGCAGAACTATGGGGTCCTTCATTCCAACAGCCCCTGCCCTGCCTGGTGTTATGTACTTGGATGAGCATCCTTTACCTCCCCTTCCTCACTCATTCCCCAGGAGGGCAGGGACTGCACTGTAAGCAAGGAGTCCTTGAGAGAACACAAAGGCTTGAAATGCCTGACAGCCATAAACAAATAGCTATGTGAGAAATAGCCTTAAAACTCTGATTCTCATGCCAGTAGAGCAAGCAAACTATTAATATTCCTAGCAGAGATCCAGAATCCACTGCACTGCTCCATTCTCTGTAATCTCCTACTGTGCTCTTTGTACTATTTTGATTTCTCTATATGCAACAATTAAGTGCAGAGATGGAAGCATTCTCAATTCCCATTTGTTGAAGAACTCTCAGCAAAAAGGCAGCAAACCAAAGTTATCTGAATTTAAAAAAAAAAAAAATCTGTCAGTCTCTCTATTAACTTTCCCTTTTCAAAGCTTTTGTAATAAACAGCATTTCTGAATCTCTGCATTACAATATCAAACAAAAAATTAAACTCTACGGCAAGAAAACCTCAGAAGCCAAGTTCTTCCCTTCACATACATGTAAGAACCTACCTGAAGGTCAAGACATTCACAAGTTTTCTACCATCACCAAATTTGGGACCACACAAATACCACAAGAAGGTTTTCAAAAAGGTTTGTATCTTTTTTTGCCTTACTCCTGTTTCACCTGTCTCATGTTCATGCATACATCCAGTTATTGATATTCCTGATAATACCAAATACTATGGCAAGGTTACTTTTTAAGCAACATCTGGAATTATTTTATCATCACAAATAAATTATTTTGCAAAAATAAATGCTGGTTTACATTCCTCTCTCAGGATCTAAGAGAATCTACTCAAGAATAACACAGAAATGTCATACTCTTATTCTCAGAAAACAAAACCCACCAGCTGCAAAATTATGTCCATAATAATGGTACAAACTTAACATAGTAGGTCCTGTGTTTTAACAGATATTATGAGGGAAGAGGATCAATGAATTTGTAATAAAAAAAAATTGGGAAATAAATGCAACAACTCTTCATTAACAATAAGCACCTTTATTGACTGTTTACCATTCAACACCCATTCCATTCAATCTCTTCAACTGCTGAACTACAGTCCAGTTTAGCATTTAAATAAAAGATAATGCAATTTGACTTGTACAAAAAGTGTTATACCTGGGTGGCACAGAATTAAAGTTCTATTTGAAAAAGCCATAGACACAAATAATCACTACCTGTGATTTGAAAATTAAGTCCTATGTATTTCAAAGTAAAAATTAACACATATCCTCCATATGATGTTATGCTTGTAAAAATGCCTACAAAAATGTTTGTTCAGAAGGCAGACTAGTTGGAAAGTATTTTCTATTTCACCATTTAACAAATGACATCACAAGAACTACTAGGCAGCAAAATATTTCAGGTGAATTTCACACATTAAAAGAAACCCTGACATCATCATGTCCCAATGATTTCAGTAGGGCCCATACAGCTCAGCACAGCAAAAAAATCTGTGCAGTACAGTCTAAAATTCAGCTACATATCATTTGTTACAAGATTTAAATTTGATGCTCAGGAAATTTAAAAATCAAATACACCTAGGAGTCTAGTCATCAGATACTGGTTATTCCCATTCTTTTTCCTTGCTGTTTTTAGAATTTGATGTCTGTGTTATGAAGGGCATATGCTACTTCCCAGTGTTTAAGATCTCTTCAAAATTGATTAGCAAACTTTTTGAGGAACTGGAAAATTGCTTTTTATAAAGAATTTTATAAACCAAAATGGTTG